>JABFEA020000119.1:24420606-24433746 GCA_019775915.2 Cyphomyrus plagiostoma | reverse complement strand
TATTTGGTTAATCGTCCAGTCTGTGAGGAAGGCATTCAAGTAAGAATTGCATTGTAGTACGACTCATTTCCTGGCGCCTACAATTTATATTAGGTCAGCGATCACGGTTCGACTTATGATATTCATATTGAGTGCTAAGTCAAACTGGTTTGTTCGACTTTCAAAAAATTTGAGTTATAATGAGTTCGAGAACCGAGGTACCACCGTATAACAAAGTAAAAAGAGCTCTTGTTTCGGTATCGGCAGTTGTGTATCGGAATCGGATCGGAACTGGAAAAACGTGGCTCGCCCATCTCTTGTTTAAAATACCACCAAACAATGTCACTCACATTTTAAGAAAGTTTATTCTGCGATGATGCAACTCGGCATCAACGCAGTGGATGGATCTTTGCTCATCCAAGGCCCTGTTACTGGCTGCAGGAATAATCTTCCAAACCTTAAAAATCACCAACATTAGGTGCCTCTCAGCCACCAGCTCTTCTCTCTTTGCCAATATGCACAGAAAAGTCTTCAACAGGCCCACTAACGTACAGCTGGAGAAAGCGGTGGCCATCCAGCCAATCATGAAGCTCCTTCAGACTAAGCCCCGCCCACCCCCGCCCTCGGTGACTCAGAGAGAGAATCCTCACTCTTATCATGTCCTTGAGCACATGCTTCGGGCTGAGTGGACTCTGACTTTCATCATCGAGCCTTACACTCTCCAGGCGTCCGTGTTCAATAACGTTAACATGGGAAACGTATTCATATTCAAACATCTACATTTAGATGTCTTCAAAATCTTTTTTTATTTGCAAGCTTAGATTTTGCATGTTTCACAACATGCATAGGAAAATATAAAATTCTCCAATACAAATTCCCATGGAAAGTTCCGTCTCTGCAAATTTCTGAAATCTGTATCCCTATTCAGAGCCCACGGTCTAAATGGAAAACCTGCCTCCCAGATTCCTCTGGTTTACATACATACAAAAGATGGTCTCGACATATCAAATCTCTCAATCAACGGTAACTGCTCTCTACTATTGATGTGCGGTGAGACTTTTTTTTTTTTAATAAGAATTCTCTCCCTTATACTTTAAAAGCACAGAGCAGCAGTCTGGGCAAGCTACAGGAACCTTACCACTCGGCCAATTAATTAGGTCCATATGCTGTACATGCCTGCATGAACAGCCTGGCTGGATGGCTGAAAGGGGCCCCTTCAGATGCCACGCCGGGCCCTCCTGATTGGCCCCTGTCTAGGACACGCTTTGGCCCATTTAACTCACCCCATTTCACATTTCGCGGCTGGCAGGAGGGGCCAGTTTGGCTCGTGGCCCGAAGTTACTTCACTGTGGCAAGATCTGGCTTGTGTGGGAGCCGTACATGCCAGTGGTCTGATGCCTTTCATGCAGACGATGATTCTATGCGACACCATTATGCTATCCACCCCTCCCCGAAATGCAACCCCTTTTTATGCGTACAATCAATTTTCACATCCGTCACCCCCAACTGAAGGCAACCACTCAGGGAAATCACTCCACCTCTTTAAGACTAGACTAGTCTCTCCCAATGAAAAACATAGCCAAGCGATGTCATTTAGAGAATGCCACGCATCTGCTTTCCATACAAGTGAAAATTAACCCTAGCAGCCATTCTTGCACAACTCAAGCACCTCTAATAAAACCGTCTCATTAGAACAAATTTGCCAGACAAGTATCAGGACACACCAAACCAGCTTTCGGTTAACACTCTCAATCCGGAAAAACAAAGGTGTAGAATTACAAGTTTAACACACCTCCCTATGCGCACGCTCCCAATTCTGGTGATTTGGAGCACTTTCCTTTTTTCGCCCCTTGAACATCTTTCCAATCTGTAATAAGCAACCACCTGATTTCCGAACCGATTTCCCTTTGCCAGCCACCCTGCCTGGCCTACATTCCTGACAGCCAGATACTCTGAGCCACACACACCAGCCTTTCCACACACAGGCACCTGTCACGCAGACAGACCTAATCCCAGCCTGAAAACACCTACAGCAATTGGGCGTTTTTCTTCTGCCATTAGGTCACTCTAAACATACCCCACCACGGCACGCCTCCTTGGACCCCAGACCTCCCACTTAAACCGCGTCTATTATTATCCAGCCGTTCGTTATTATTCCTGAGTCTCGCAGCCATGTTTGCGACTCCCCAACCCCTTATGCACCCCCCAGGCCAAAGTGCAACGCCGATCAGGCACCAGATGGCAAACGGCACAAAGATAAGGGGGAAAAAAGACTCTAACCCAATTTATCAGAGTTTTGAGCCGATCACCCTGCTGGGTAAAACTTCCGTTTCTCTTCCCTTTTGTATCACATTAAGTATCTGCGACACCGGCGCAAATGGCACATAAAGGATCTCTGTTTAAGGCACTGATCTAAATGCATGTCCACTCCAGGGCTACGGATCTTTCATTTAAGATGCTGCACGTCCGGACACAGTTACTCAGCTCCAATCACATGCTAACCTCAAAGCAACTACATATGCATTTAAATTGACCTTTTTTGTTACGTATTTTTCCACTAATATGCATCTAGCAAGCATACTGCAAAGTAAAAGAGGGTTGACCGACAACGTGCATATATTGTGAAGTTGATAGATGTGTGTCTGCGTCGTGGCGCAAATCATAAATTTAGCTGAAATAAGCCGTTTTTTTATTTCTGGTATACCGAGTAGCCAAAAAGCGGTAGCAAATATTTCAGACTTGCAAGTCAAGCATCAAGTCCGTTTTCTCAGTTTCGTAGTAAACAAATGTAAATGGATAAAAAAAAAGAAAGAAAATTCTAAATAGTGAACAAATGACTAATCTCTTGTATAGGGGCTAATCCGATCGAGCCGCTTAGCCGGAGATTGCACGCACTGCCAGTCTAAATCCCGTCGACAGACAGACAAGGACAGGGGGCCTAAACTCTTTCGCCCCCACCGGTCTCGGATCTCACAGTCTCCCCGGACACCCCCCCCTTTCTTGGCCATGCTAAGACTGGTTCCAGCTTCGATCCCCCCGCGAAGACCTGCATAGTGGATGGCACCTCCTCTGCAGCGATCTGCACGCAAGCAGCCTTACCTGACAGCGGCGGGTCCGATACAGTCAGCGCGCAGAGGAAAGACAGGAGGGCGACACCGCTGCAGTCGGGCTTCGGCAACATTTATCCTCCATTCATCATAGTAGCCCCCACACAGAAATCTATATAAAATAAAGGTGTGAATTGCACACTCAGAGACGCGCCACGGGGATTATTCCATTATCTTATCGTATGGACGCGCACTAAAGTCAGACATGACAATATATCAGATTATTCTCAAAGGAACACTGGAAAGACACCCCACCGCTCCAACACCTTCCAGTACAAATTTCCAATAAAACAAGATGGCTCCCTCCTCCCATTACAAAAATACCAAGTCGACGGCCGGCCAATCAGTTTCCAGTAGAGGGCGGGTCTCGCACGCGGCGCCTCTCCGCTTGCGCGTCACTGTAAACACGACAAGTCAGCTGACGGCATGGGACGTGATTATCGCAGAGAGATGGTGAACTCGGGATATTTGATACCCTGTAAAATTGCAAAGGTTAAGTCTTTATATAAATAAGTATAAAAGTTAATGTTCGTATAAACAATGCTTATCTAAATACTATGATAATAAAAACAAATGCAGACATCTAACCCAAGGGAAAACGTCTTGGCATGTATTGAGATTATATCAATCAGTCAGTCAATCAATCCATCCATCCCTCGTGGGGGGGGGGTACAGTATCTTGTTTGTATGTTGAATTGCATCGTCAGTGATTTGACTGACGTTTAGTCATTGACATCAATCCTCTCCTTAATACCAAGCGAAAATATTTTAAATATATAGAATATATAATAGAAGGCACTAGGGCTTTTTAGACGGCTGTAAGGGGCAAGTTTGTATAACTTGTAAAAAAAATTAATTAGAATACTTGATCAAGATCTATCAGAATCAGCAGTGTTTAATTTGTGTAGTCTTAGTTTTAATATATAACTTAGAAATAAATATCTGTTTGAACTTGCGGTTAGGTGAGTCAAGGTAGGAACTTGAGGTAGTGTTGTGGTTTCCCAGCGGATTGGTTTTGAGACGCATTTTCCGGTTTTGTTGTTCCGAGATTCTGGTACCGAGTCTGACTCGAGCGATGGTGATGTTTATGTTCATATTAAAGGAAGATATGCTACTTATACGTAACACCTGGTTGTTTCGCTATTTTAAGAGCTATTTCCACTTAACTTACCTCATTGGCCTCGTAAGCAATAGGGATGTTCGCCTTTTCCTTTTGGTTTTGACAGTGTTAGTTACGGAATACGGTGATATGCTTGCCTAATACGCTAGCGGGTCTATAGCTGTTATCTGTAGTGTGACAGAATTTATTTTTGTTTCTCACGGCATGTTTGGTGGTATTTTAATCTATTGAAGGCTACCAATTAAAGCACCTGTTAAAAGAAGAGAACGTCTTGTGTTCCCACAGTGACAAGGAGATCCAGATGGAACCCAGTTCTGACCATAGGTTCACAGGACCGTCAAAGCACCCTTAAAAAAGGCTTCCCATTAGTTCATGCACAGAAGCAGCTCCAGCTGTTGATACAGTAAATGTATTTTTGTACTAGAAAAAATATACCGAAAAAAACTGGTACTTGAATAACACTAATAGGAATATTTAAGCTTAAGAGCATCTCTCACAAAACATTTCTATGCATCAAATCACCACTGTATAATGCAAAAAAAAGAGACCACCACAGATCTTAAATATAAGCATAATATATTTAGATCATTAAAAAAAAACTGTACAAAATGTTTAGATTCCCCAAAGAAAGCATTGTTGATGCATACCCCACTGACATGTCTTTGTACACCTGCAGTGATGTCCGAGTTCAGTAAGAAAGGGCTAAGAGCTCAGAAGAAGTCCGACGCCTTCTTCCTCTTGGGAAGTTGCAGGAGGTTATCCGTGATGGAGGCGGGGTCCTGGGAGGCTGGGGTCCTGGCGCTGGTGGGCGTGGGGGTACTGGTGGGAGTCCCGAGGCCGCCCACGGGCGTCTTGCCCCCCGCGGTCCCGTGTGCGGGTGACGGTGTGTAGCTGGCCCTCAGGGCTTTGTCTGTGTATTTGCTAGACGTCCTGTTCACAAGTCTCTGCAGTGCTGGCGATAGTGCAGGATTCAGGCCTTTCGGGGTCAAACTGCAACAGCGAACGAGGGATTTTACAATCGCATTCGCAGGTTACACCGAGCGAATGAGAGCCGTTTACACGCCGTCTCAAATAAGCCGGCGATTGAGGAACGGAACTGGAATTGCAGAACGACTCTATGGGCACATTCGCCTGGCAAGACATACATGTGATGCAATAACCAGCAAGATACCAAAGCCTTAAAAATAGAAGTGTAAATATTTAAAACCTCTGTAGGGAAAGACAGGCAGTAAAATAAAGAAAATACATTAAAAAAGAAAAATCCAGAGCCTGACTTAAATGAAAGCAAAACCTCGATTTTTTTTTTTTTAACTCTCCCGAAGAGGAATATTTTATGATTTACCACTTACAGCTTCAGAAACGTCACGGCATCTCAGAGATGCAAGCCGACACTAATTGAACAGCATCCTCCTGCAGTGAGATGCAGCCACAACTGCAGCCATTACGCTCCCGCCGGCACTGAGTGGCTGGGGAGTGGAGCCCCTGAGTGCCTGGGGAGTGGAGCCTCTCACCTGGCCAGGTTTTCTGTAACCCTCCGTAGCGCTTCCTGCTTCTTGGCCCGGTTTTTAGCCGCAGCCTCGTTGGCCATTTTCAGACCAAGCCTCTCTCTCCTCCCTGGCTCGGGAATCTGCAAGTGGCCCACAAGGTGAACAATATTTTCGCAAACAAAGTAAAGCAAAACTAAATGGTGGAATAAAACAAAGCAGAACAATGAACCGACATAGCGTACAAAAACACTTTCCCTACAGAGAAGTGTCATTGTGCACCGGAGACCAACGCACACACCAGCCGCTCACGATCTCGCGGTCTACCTTAAAGGATGGTCCGAGGTTCCTCTCTGAATAAGGAGTGTCAGATCCATCGAGGCGGAACGGGGTGCTTTCTATCTCACCCCAGGTCATCAAAGGAGACTCCGCCACACCTGCATGAGGAGGCCAGTTTTTAATGTGGAATTCAGGCAGAGAAACAATGTAAGACAGAACAAACGTAGACACTCCACGACAGAGAAGGATTAGACTAATGATGCCCTCGTGCAGAGTCAGGATATATATACGCTCCCTCAGGACTGAAACAAAATTCCTCACTCTGCACCTGTGTATCCATGGTGTACAAGAGATGATTAATCATGCATAAACCAGGTTCCCAAGCACTCACCAGGAGCAGGGGAAGGCGTCCCCACAAAACCAAATCCATTCACCTTGGGGGACTCGTGTGGGATGAGCTCTTTGCCGTCCGGACCAACTTTCCCCTGTTTGAACTAGGAAAAATAATAATAAAAAAAAAAAAAACAAAGAAAATGGGTTAATCTATCATTTCTCGACTGGCGGGTGACGGAACGTGTGGGTAAAAAGATCAATTCTTCCACCAGCAAGCAAAGCTAAAAATTTTATTCCCTTAGTAAAACTCAGATTCACAAAGATTTCAGCCAAAAGCCCTGGATGCATTTTGGGTGTAAGGCCACGTGTGGCCTGTAGGAGGCGGAGCCAGCCGACCTGCGCATTGAGGGCGGCCGCCTGCTGCAGCTGGCTCTTGTTCAGTGCCCTGCTGAAGGGGTCACCCACGAACCGTGTGTTCTTATGCACCACCTCCCGCGGCTTCTTGAACACGGCATCGTCGTCCTTGACACCTACGGGACGAGGCGTTAGGGGAGGCGGTCTGCAGGCCCTCCCGTGCACCCTTTCGAGGCAGCCGAGGCGGAGGCAGTGGACTCACCCTCAGGATAGTACATCAGGGCGTTCTTTGCCTTATACTCCCAGGTTTCCACGCCAGCCTTGCCGCACTCGATGGCCTGCTTCTCTGAGGAAGGCAAAGCCAGGATCTCCTCGTGTCGCTGTGACACACGATGACAGCAAGGTGGCATATCAGTGACACTTAGGGGAAAACTCCTGCTCATTTACCGGTTTAACATTTTAAGCAATTGGTGTAGCCAGTTAATGCTTCACATAAAATGGCTATTTCCCAGCCACAGAGCTCGTCTTTTAACGTGGACAGGCTGCCTTACCCACTATGCCCTCTAGAGCTCCCTCAACCCTGACCACCCACGCAAAAGGTCCACTAACCACAATCACAGAACAGTCTGACAAAATCATCAAGGTTTAGACCATGCCCTCGCCTGCGATTATTTCAATAGGAGACCCACTGAAATTCATAAAACCCATCTGCAGAAGTAACCCGGGGCAACAATAAACAGTGTCTCACTGAAGACCATGTGGACCGTCACTGTAGGTCATTGTACGAATAATCTAAATGTGTCCTGGGACCACATTCAGTAAAGGTGGGTGATTTATACAAGATGATGTGCCTTGAAGGTGCAGCAGGCAAACGCCCCGGCACAACAGCGAATGGGAAGCGGAGCAGACGTCTGGCAGACCTTTGCGGATTCCAGCTCGGCCTCATACATCCAGGCATGTTTCAGCTTCTCCTTGTCCTTGGCGAGCTCCATGATCTGCTCGAAGGAAGCGTTGTCCTCGCTGGTGGCTTTTGCCAGGAAGCAATCCAGGGATGGCAGCTCCTTTCCCTCCTCCTCCTCCTTCTCTTTACTCCCTGCAAGAAGTGGCACGGTTTTATGTTTATAACACACACATTTGTAGGACACAAAATGTCTCTCAAGCAAAGAGGAAATAGCTTTTAAGAGGGGCTGTGTGTGAGTGAGTGAGTGCGTGTTTATTTAAACACGTCTAGCAAGTCCAGCACTCGACCTGTCGTAACTGGTTTATATATATATATGGTCATTCAAAAGGTGGCAGTGTCAAAGGGGCATCCAGGCCACAACACTCACCTTCTTCCGTAGCTTTTGTCCCCTGCCGCAACTTGTTTAGGGACAAAGAGGGAGAGCCGGGCTGACCCTCTGGAGTTTCGAAAGTAGCTGGAGTCACATCTGAAACAGCACAGATTAAAAAAGGTGTACCTTAAATTCCAGGTAACGCAACAGAACATACCCTTTACACGTAAAATGCGATAGCTGCCTACAGATTTGCAATCACCAGGCTTACATGGTACAGAGGTGCGTGGCGTGGACTTGGTCAAAGAAGATCCGTATTTTATGGCGATCTCTCTCATTTTCTCATGGTCCCCATTTTCTTCGGCTTCCAAGTAATCTTTCTGGGCTTGAAGTTTAGTCACATCGGGGAAGAAGTCTCTCTGGATGATCTTTTCTAAACTCTGGAAGATTGAAGTGAAGCACCAGAAAAATCAGACAAGTGGATCATCGCTGTTATGGTAGTAAACCCAATAATACTTATAAGCAGTGCTTGAAGTGGGCAGGAACGCAGTTCCGGAACTTCTGTATACTAAAGACTTGATTTTTGTTCACCGCACAAATGTCAAATGTCGGAAAATTAGAGTTCCAGCACTTATTTTTTCCCACTTCAAGCACTGCTTATAAGTAAATAAAAGACCTCCAATCCCACCCGATCGCTGTTCACAGGACGCTAAGATGACGAGCAACATATAGAAACCAGGACGAGGAGTAATCAGTCCGTACCTCGATGTAAGTGTCTTCATCGAGGATTTTCCTCTTGAGCTTCTTTGTGTCCTCCGGCGTCTGTATCACGGCGAGAGCAGTGTCCGGCCTCGCCGGGACAAGCGCCCCGGAGAGAGAAGCTTTCTCGCTGGCAGCATGCATCGCGCCGCAGCCCCTGGGTTTGACAGCCGAATTCTTCTTTAACGGCTGGCCGAGTTCCCTTTGTCCAGTTAAAACGTCCGACCGTCCAAAATACACTCGCGTCGAATAAAAACGTCAAGAATTACACCATTATTACACTGTCCAGAGTGTATTATCTTCAGCCCCCGCGAGCTTGTGCGTAAATAAAACGTAACGTCTAGGACGTAAATCGGAATTACGCTGTCATTCGAGGGTGGTCCTGGGATATGTAGTACACACGTTTATACTTTCAAGATCGTTCACAGATCATTTTAGTTTTTCTTGGATAGCTGCATGCAATAGGCGAAATATATCCAGAAATTAATATCTAGTCATCAAGATATAGATGCACCTATGTAGGCTTTGTTCGTATATTTCATAATATATTGCTAAAACTATAATAATTATATCAATTATAATAACCATAATAAATTATTTTAAACTATTATTGGCGTCTTTAATTCAAATTTGAAAGCGCCATGAGAATTCAGGGCCATTGCAACGTCAAATTCGTGCTTTAAGTCTTTTTAAATATATTTTAGTATAGCTCTCTTTTTCTGTGATTTAGTTTTTGCTTTCGACATTTCTCCAATGTTTTAGGTCACTTGCGCCGAAAGCCAGTCTCTTCTGTCTTCTCCATTTGGCTCGGCGATTCTTAAACCATACCTATAAAATATTTTACAAACTTTAATTTTCAGTAGAAGATAAACAATTTTGTGTCATTCTCAAAATAGCTAAAAGTCTTCAATCTGCTGATAAATTTATTTTAAATACACTGATGAATAAATACTTTGCTAGTCCCTGTATTATCGACCCAGTGGGCACACCACGTGGAAAAGACGAGTAATTTAGGCGTAAAAGGCAAGTTGAATTCCGCGTGGATGTTGACACGTGAAATCTATGTGGATAAAATCATTTGGATCCGCCACTTCACCAAATATTAACTCTTAGAGTGTTCAATTTACAACCTAGAGTGTTGTCAAAGGGTCTCCACCTCCACATATCTGCCCCATTTTAATATGCGTTAAAGACGTCATGAGGATTAGAAGAGCCATCCCAGATTTACCCACCATCATGAGAAAGACTCTGACCAAACAGGACCTTACAGCTTTTTCTTGTTTTATATTGAAGCTGTACCGGCTAGGTTCCGATTGTTCTTGAGGATTAGAGAGCTGTGCTCTTGTAGCATGTTGCGTCAAACATTTATAATGAGTGTCTTTCATGGTTTTCAATTTATATAAGCACAGTTCTTTGGTTATTAAGAGCTGAGCGGAAATAAAGCTTACATAAAAAGAAAAATGTCTATGTTGGTCTGAGTCTTTCTTATTATGGTGGGTTAGTAAAACACAACAGCTGAACGCCCAAATAGGTTCAAATGAGAGTATATTAAAATAAGGCAGATATGGGCCACACATTTTGTACTTGTGTGTCGCCCATATGAGCTTGCAATTTTGGAAGAGGCGGAGACACATTGTCCTAACACGCTAGATTGTAAATCGAACACTCTAAGAGTTAATATTTGGTGAAGTGGCGGATCCAAGTGATTTTATTCGCATAGATTCCACGTGTCAACACCCACGTGGAATTGAACTTGCCCTTTACGGCTAAATTACCCGTCTTTTCCACGTGGTGTGCCCACGGGGGAAGATTTAAATTTTATGTGTGCTCATACGAGCGTTTTTAAAAATACATATTTGACCTTTATATATATATATATAAAACTGAAGAGACCGTCACCTCAACTCGCTCCTCCCGTAAGTGAGTGCGTAGCGCCAGCTGCTCTCTGGCAGTGATGTCCGGGTACTGATTCTGCACGAACAGCTCCTCCAAGGCGTCCAGCTGCTCTTCAGTAAAGATGGTACGGTGGCGTCGGGAACGCCTCTGGATCTGACCGAAGAACAGCTCCTCAGCGTGGCCGCTATGGGTTTCTGCTGGCTTAGACGCTTCTTGGAGCATTCCTCTGGACCATATGTATTGGCACGCTGCGACAAAAGAAGTTATTGCAAGGAAGAGTCCGTCTAAATATCTACATTATGTGTACATTCTCTAATTCTGCGAAACAAGGGCATAAGGTTACATGATATATTTGATAGGTTTCCTTCCTGTCTACGACAAACACTGCTTATGTTTAAGTTTTTCGTAAATAAAAAGTATTGATTTAATTAGTATATTGAGATCTATATACACAGATATGACAAGCGTATTAAAAGGTATATGACATTTTATATCTATTATTAGTGAAATACATTTTGCACCGAGAGAGGATGCAAACGTGCCAGACAGAAAGATTTGTAATTAAATACAACACTTGGAAGTGAGCAGTTCAGGCTTACCCGTCACAGGGAGGTAGTCAGCCTTCAGTGACTCCCCACAGTGGGAACAGAAGCAGCAACACCAGCACGTGTTGTCAAGTTGCTCGCCTGCGGTTGTGGATGGAATGACCTGAGATGGCGGCACCTCCTCGGACGCCTCCGCCTGCCTGACACCCCCCTCTCTGTCTTCACTCTCAGGAAGCTTGGCCAGGATATCCTTGATGGTAAAGGAGAACTTTCTCCTCTGTGCCTGTCCGGCATCCCCCATGGCCTACAGGGCTGAGAAAAGCAGGCAGTGGATGCGGGATTCGATGGAGATGTTCTGGTGTGGGACCCCCCTCTGACTCAGGGTGCAAGTCTGTGTGTGGTCGAAGCACTGGGCCTTTCTGAGGTGAGGTACACTCCCCTCTCCACACACAACTACAACTTCACGCCGTCTATATAAGTAAGGTTTAATGAAAAAAAAGACCAACAACAAAAACCCCCATAATCCTCCTATAGACTCAAAAAATAATAAAGTGGTTGGAAATAAATTCCAGCTAATCTGCGCACTTCTCTGAGGGAGTTAGCAGAGGATGTGAGAGTCAGCTAATCTTGCCTCATTGCTTCTAAAAGGAAATCAGATTTTGCTTTCTGAGATGGGGGGGGGGGGGGAGAAAACGACTAAGATCCTCATTGTGGTGGTTTTACGGGGGGCTAGATTGCCCGGTATTAGGGGGTTGGACATGAAGATGGACCTTTTCTTGTTGTGGCCCTCTGGTTGACCGCACCTGTTTTATCTTCGTGCGCCAGTCGCCCGCTGGGAGGGATTACGACTGGCATGCGTGCATTTTGTGCCTGGATCAAGACGTGTATGACGGCGAGACGCCATTGAGGACCCAGGCTGCCTCAAAAGCATTATCTGTGTAGCGGTTTGCTTGAATTTCCAGACTTTACAGTGTAGGACATGGCTGGCCAGGGTTACGTTTGTGGTGAAGGGAGGAAAGCAAGTGATCTGTTGGGTCTCCATACGTATGGGATCCTTTTCATGACACATAAAGTTTCTTCAGACGCACGCAGCCTCTGCCGTGCAGGAGGATTTGAATTCCCCATTGGGTACAGATTGGGGATTAATCATATAGCTTTATGGCTTTATATCCATTTATTGTTATTATTTGTTTTGCTAAATAAGCAGGTATCTGTGGGGATAAGAGACAAAGAAAACACAAGACAAAAATGCCACTGATGTCATCAACAGACATGGCGTAAGTAGGTGTGACTCAAGCATCCTGGGGTGACCATCCTCTGGGACATGGACTGTAGCTCGTCTGGGACACGGACCTCCGGGCGCAAAGTATGGCTATCCCTCGGCAGAACTGCTTCAAAATCGAATTTATTCACCATCAAATCCTTTATTTTATAGAAGGCTATACAACTCTGTTCTTTTTTTTTTTATCAAGGAATTAATGGATTTTCTAAATCTACCCTAAGCCTTATAGATAAGGGGGTTAAAAAAGCAGATAACGCTAAACATGTCCTGTCCCATTCACTGAGATTTAATAGCCAGCCCACTGGTGACATATAGTTTTTAAGATTTGGGAGATGCTATCACCATTCTTTGTGATTTTCAAAGGCAAACACCTTATCGTGTCAGTATTGGTTATAATGGTGGTAAATCCATTATAGGGGATTAATAAATAGGTAATCTTCTTAAGTTTCTCCATTTTAAAAACATATTTGAAGGGAACGGAAATAAAATCCTTGCTGGAAAGAAAGGCATCACACTTTCTATATGTAAAAGCATATGTTGAGTTCCTATTTTATTGGTGTGTGTGTGTATATATATATATATATGTTCTCATTCTGTTTACGCCAAATTATGTCTCAACAGAAATCGAGACTCATCAGACCAGGCAACATTTTCCCAGTCTTCAACTGTCCAATTTTGGTGAGCTCGTGCAAATTGTAGCCTCTTTTTCCTATTTGTAGTGGAGATGAGTG
>JABFEA020000119.1:24406235-24417706 GCA_019775915.2 Cyphomyrus plagiostoma | reverse complement strand
CCCCCACTCCCTCCCCCAGTGCCTCCCCAGTGCCACCCCAGTGCCACAAGGTGGCTGACCCTCTGCTGTGACACCCAAGCTAGCTCACCTGCTTGTGTATCTCATGGAGAGCAGGATGGACTAAAGCAAATGTATAATTACCCCACAGGAATTAATAAAGTATCACCATTCTATATATTACAGGTCATACATTATAAGAGCAATCAAATATGATTTTAAACTGTAGAATATGGTTGCCAATAAGATCCGTTTTGAGTTCATTTAAACTATTAGATAAAGTTTCCGTTTTAGTTAAAATATACATCTATATATGTATATAAGTATGTCTGGCATAATCAATGCAGAAACTCAGTAAATAAATAACTAACACAGTTAACACTGTTAACTATAACACTGAAGAATGTATTTAAATAGAGGTATTTATAGTATTTTACCTTAGTAAGTACTGAGATTGTAGTTTCCCTGCTTCCTTCCATTGTACAGTCATTCCCGGATTGCCACGATCACTTTGTTGTGACCCTAAGGGGCTGAGGGGGGAGCAGCAGTGGCTGCTCAGGTGGCGTTTAAGACCTCGAAGACATGGCCCCGCACGTCGACACAAGGACTTTCATGCCATAAAAGAGGGGCTGCGTGCTGCAGGCTGGCTGGCTGCGTGGGGGGATGGTCCCCCCCCCCGGGAGTTAAGCACGCGGCAGTCTCCGTCCTGCTAGTATGCGTTTGTTTGCGGCGTTAAATCATCATGCGGCGTTTTGTTCTACTCTGTGTCGCATTTGCGAGCGTTACAAGGGGTAATCAAGGTAAGCGTTCAGTAGAAAATAAAATTTGACTAAATACAATTCTTTTTTTTTTTAAACTTTGGGCTTAATGATGAAACATTTCAATATTACTACCAGTACTATTTATGAGTAAGTAAAACACGGCGAAGTTGATGTACTTTGATCTGTAATGAATGGATAAAACATCCGTTAACGCTATACTTGACGGGGCACAAATTATATAGTATTATGCTATTACTTATGTATTAATTAACCACAAACTAGGTCTTAGTTACAAACAGATATTCATATTAATTCATCATTAATTGATCCTTACACTTTTTAAAATCTGGAGCAGATACTATATTTGTTACTATATCTGTTAATTTTGTAATGCTTTGTGAACTATTGAAGGAACAAGTTATGAACAACGCAAGTGAAATACCGATGTCATGTTTGTTTATGGTTAATGAATCGTGACGGATCTTAAGTAGCAACTATATTTGTTGATGATTTGTACTTCAGTAGTAACTGAGTTATTACTAAGTATTTGTGCCCCACATCAAGTAAAGTGTTATCTGTGTCCAGTGGATGGTATTTAGCATCCATGTGTATCTTGCCAGTGCTTTTCTGAGCATCTTTATGCTCTTTGTGCTGCCCTTTGTCAGTCAGGGACCGTTTCATCGAGTGCATCCGATCCAACGGGGCTGACTACAGAGGCGGGCAGCACATCACATTAACGGGTAGAAAGTGCCTGAACTGGGTACGCACCGCCAGAGATGACGCAGCAACAGCTGGCCTGGACCGCCACGCAGGTAGGTAACCAGCTCTTACAGGTTCCTTTCTGTTGTTCCTGCCTACGGGTTTTATGTCGAGACGAGCACGTGCTTCAACAGCGATATGTGGAGGTCCTGGAAGTGGACCCGGCTCTCCATGTTGTTGGAGGTGTGTGGGAATCGCTGATCTTCTGGATACCCTTTGCAGGAAAGTGTGGTTGATGTCTGATCAGAAACCCAGGGAATATGCATGTCTGTAAAATGCAGTGGGGGGTGCTTGAATTTGGGTCATCAGGTTGGGTAGATTTTCATGACAAGGGACACAGACATTAGAGAACATGTTAGGAGAGTCTAGGGTCAGATAATGTTTTTTTAACATGACACTTCCTAAGGTCGATAATGTGAGTATTATAGATAGATAGATAGATAGATAGATAGATAGATAGATAGTACTTTATTAATCCCTCAGGAAGGTTCCCCCGGGAAATTTAGTCATTATCTTCACAATTAGTCCAAGACCAAACAAATCAATCAATAATTTTAGTAACGTTGGTTTTTTTAAGGATGATGAGGCTTAGATGTGTTCCTCATTAGGAATTGGCGACCACAACTTCTGTCGCAACCCAGACTCCTCCATGACGCCTTGGTATTACGTGATTGAGCAGGATGGCCTAGTCCAGAGACAAGCCTGTGTCATTGAAGTCTGCAGAGGTACTGAGTTTTGTACATGGTGTCTGCCGGCGCAGTCCATCCCCAGTGAACAGTACAGTCAGAAAGTGTGTTTAGCTATGTAGCTAGGAAAGGAAAACAGGTCTTATGTTATTAGACGTAGGCACCCCTAACTGCCTCCCACTGTGTGAATATTGTCACGGTAAATGGTGCGATACTCTCATTTCATGGTCGGGGGGGCTGGTCGTCATGCTGGCTGGACACACAGTGCCGAAGCGTATCACATGGCAAGTGTTCGAGTGTCACGTGACCGAAAGCACATGAAAACACTGACGCCAAACACAGGGGCTTCTATCTCTCCAGAGCCAAACTTCTAGTCTTTCCTGGGGCCTCTGGCTTGTAACCGAATGATAAGAGCGGTTCCGACACCATGCCAACAAGACGACATTCCGAGAAGCATGAACAATAATATTATGCCCGCCCATTGCTCATTCTTATTGGACAAAATTTTCCAAAGTTGCATTCCATTGAATGCAGATCATTGAGAACTCAAATCTTGTGACCCTTTAAGAAAAATGTCTTCCCTGTTGGCTGATGCTTTGGCAAAGCTTAATAGCAGTATTGCTGGGACTGCTGATGAAGAGTTTTGCCATAAATATCTAAGCGTATATAATTTGTGCTGTGTGAAGTGTCTCATTAGTGTAGTGTAATTGTCAAGAATCATTAACGATCTTTAGCATATATACAGGGCTGGTTAGTCCAATAAACAACACAGCCTGGGGCACGATACTGTCTATGGCCCTTACTGTATAAATGGGATTACAATCAGTAATCCACCTCCAGAGGTCTAATGCAGCAGTCATAATAACTGAGACCATGATGGGTCGTTTACAGTGGATTATGGAAAATTTGGAGAAGTTTGCTCATTCCCGTAGGACTTTTACATGTACAGAATCAAGACAGTAGAATCAATTCATCTTGCTTTTAGCAATTCCAGATGAAGTGTGTTTCACAAAGCACATGTGCCTCTGTGATATGTATGCTGAGGTTCATTGTTGATCTGGTTGGTGTATCTTCACCTCATGTTTAGATGACGCTCCAGGTAAGGTGACTGCAGTGCTGTTGCCGGCTACCTTCCCGAGTCCCTCACCGACAAGTGCAGAGATCCTCAATCCAGTCCATGTCCTCTCACCTCAAGGCGAGGGTCCAGCAGTAGGGCCTGCCATGGGACCTGGCCACTGGATCCGCACTGACCCCACCAGAAAGAGAGACCTTGGAATTGGGGGTAAGCCAGTTGAGGTGAATTAAAAAGCCCAGTGACCATCAATCAAATTGTTTTGAAAAAGGAGAAATGCTAATTAAGATTCAAGAACCTCACCATGTAATTGCATTAACCTCAAATGATGCATTATATTTATTTAAAGACACACATGTATGCATAGAATAAGTAAGACAGAAGTGTAAAAATATCATTACTATAAAAGTATATACTCAGAGTAATAAATACAATATACGGGCAAAACAAAATATCAGGCTGCCAAATAGCACCAGCAGCAATGGTGCAATAAGGGTGCAGTGGATTCATGTGGAATGAAAGTGAATTACTGGTGTTGAATGACATGTATGGTTGGTATAACATGCTAAACTTAATTGGTGCTCGAAAAGGACATAAATAATAGTGCCCATATTCCAGCAGCAGCACATTAGTCTGTCAGACTGAGATTTCTGAGCTCATTAGTGCCGCAGCTCTGTCAGACAGGAGGAGCTTAGGCAGATGATGTCCAGGGAGTGAAGTGTCAGGTGTTGTGAAGACCGTCTAGTGATGGCAGCTCTGTTGCAGTGATATCCTGTGCAGTTTCTCTCTCAGCTTTTGCACAGCTGCTGTATCAGGCCGTCGTGCAGTTTGTTAGGATGTTCTCTGTGGTGCATCTGCCAAAGGTCTCCTCAGAAATAAAGGAAGAAAGGAGATGTGTGTAAATACCTCAGCTAGGTGGCCAGCCCTGGTATACGCCCCTGGATACCATCAGGCTGCTTTCCGCGTGCTGATGCTACGCACAGTTCGCCGTACCTCGTCAGTGTGCGGCACGGGAGTCTGTGCTTCTCCCCACAGTCTGAAAGGGAATGGAGGCTGGTTATTGTCTTTGCCAAGCTGAGCAATGAAGTTAAGTTCCTCCACTGGCTTGGCGGTGTTATTGCCTGCTGTATGCTGTGTGTCGTTTCTCCTTTTGCAGTCCGTAACGCCTTGCCACACCTGCCGTGAGTTACCATCAAAGTCCTCCTCAATCTATAATTTGTACTTGTCTTTTGCAGACCTGATGCTTCTCTTAAGGTTTGCTTTGGCGACACAGTCTACAGCAGGGCTCTCCAACTCCAGTCCTGGGGAGCTACTGTCCAGTAGGTTTTCTATCCTACCTGGCTTCTGATGAGCCACACCTGTTCCTGGTATTTACCTCAGAGCAGGTGTGGCTCATCAGAAGCCGGGTAGGACAGAAAACCTACTGGACAGTAGCTCCCCAGGACTGGAGTTGGAGAGCCCTGCTGTAGACTGTGTCGCCTCCTAAGTTAAAAGCCAAGTCTATTGGTCTGAGCAGTCGTGCGAGTTCCCTGCTCATCCATGGCTTCTCCTTCGGGTACACTCAGGTCCTTTTGTTAACAGTGACGTTGTCCACTCAGTAGTTTGTGTATGACAGGAGAGATGAAATGCACACCTCCCAGTCGGACTGATGGGCAAGTACATCCCATTCCGCTGGTTCAAAACAGTTCTGAGAGATGGCTCCCTCGGGCCAAACTTTAACAGTGCAGCTGGTCGGCTTAACACTGTTAACAAGGGCTTTAGGTGCTGGGACAAGAAACGGAGGGAGGTGGTCAAACTCTCCAAGGCAGGGGTGGGATATGGTCCCGTAAGTGTCCTTTATGTTTGTATAGACATGGACATGTTACTGGCCAACTCTGTAGATCATGTCTATGCTGACATCAAGCTTGTAGGCTCATAGAGCATTTCCTCCAGAATAGCATAGAAATACACGCCTTTGAGTCGGTTGCTTATTTTCCAGAACCCTGGAGTTAAGAAGTTCTGATAAGATCTTTATATTTCTTTCTTCCAGGATATGTGCTTGGAATCATCATGATGACCATCATCATTTTACTCGGAATGGGAATAACAGGAGGATACATCTATAAGATGTCAGTGTGCAACGCCACGCCGGTCACCATCACCCTGTCCCCCCCCCCCCCCATATCAGAAATGGATGTTCAACACAATTCGCATATATGAAACATTGCCATTTACTCACATTAGTTCAGGAGGGATTAAAAAAAAATATTCAAGGGAAATGTCACGTTTGTCTTCCATGGGCAATTCTAGCGTTCTAACAGGCAGAAGAATGATGTTAGATTTTAGATTGTGGATCTGAGAGCTGGAGAGGAGTGGGGGACAGATGGCTGAGTCCGTTTCCATGTCGGCACTGCCCGCTAAAGTGGTGCCCAGTGTGGGTTCACCGCGGCTGTGGCTGGACTGACAAGGCCTGTCCGCCCTGCCGGAAGTGGCTAAAGGTCAGGTGTCCCTGATGATGTACTGAGAGCTGTATTCTGCTGTCAGATCTGATCAGAGTCCTTTTTAACGTTTTTAATTGGGGGGATGTCACCCATGGCTCACAGCAATACGGAGACACACACATGCCCCACATCTCCTTCGAATTTCATGGGTTTACACAGATTCACACAAACCAGATAGAAGGAAAGATAACTAAATTGTTTCCATCCATCCAGCTTGGAGCTCAAATAGTCTAAAGAAGAGAACAGAACATGTGATTTTTCACTCTTAAAATGTTTGTGTTTTTTAAAAAAAAAAAACCAACGATAACACTTTAATTCACTTATAAAGTATTATAAACATGGCTATAACTATATAAAAAGGCATAACACATCATAGCCATGTTTATCATGTATTATGAATGCTCTTTGAAGCTTTCATCTGTAATGCACTATAAAGACCTTCATAGTGCATTAATATGGCATATACTGACCATTATATTGCATTACGAAGGCATCTATAATGCATCATGATGACTGCTGTAAGTGACGTGTCACCGAAACAACTTCTTACATTGCCGGCCCCTGCTTAAAAACACACTTCCTGTTGACCCTGCTCTCCACATAACGAGATGGCATCCCTAAGGAGGAGCATCCGCTTGTCGATCCAGGGGGCGGGACCTGCGGAGGCGGCAGGAGCTCGAGCGGGAGATGCAGCGATTGGCTCTTCCCCTCTCAGCCTTCTCCAACCCCACCTGTCAGCTTCTGGACGAGGTCACCGCGGCTCCAACCAGCACCTCCGCTGAGGAGAGGGCCCCGGCGGGGGGAGACGACCCCCACGTCAGTCAGATGGGAACACCAGGGGCCTGAAAAGGGTGCCTGGCCCATCCCTGCACCCCCACCCTCAGCGCTGACAACCGTAGGCCGTGATTCTGCTCAAAGGCAGTGGGCAGCCCCTATGCCAGGGCTCACCAACACGGTGCCCGCGGGCACCAGGAAGCCCCCAAGGACCACGCGTCGCCCGCGGACCTGTTCTAAAGATGGCACAACTCTGTGAGCAGCATCTAAAATTAAATTTTATCCTGTTGCTATTCTTCTTTAATCACATTTGCATTTATATAGATTTCATCTAAAAAAACATTTATAACATGTTTATTATCCATGAAGTTTAGATAAGTTTATGAGGGCGTTTCACACTGGTAGCCCTTCGTATGGCTCAGTCCCCGTGAAGTAGCTCTCAGTTTCAAAAAGGTTGGTGACCCTGGGCCTAACATGGCACACAGAGACTGTAATCCTCGACTCCTTAGCTGAAAGGGTCAAATCTAAACTTGACTAAATAAGGAATCAGACAAGCCAGCGGATGGATGGCCTTGATGCGGAGAAGTATGGAAATCAGAAAGCAAGATCTTTACTTTAAAATGATGGTTTTCTTATTGAAGATAATGGCCCAACTTGAACTGAATGTTAGTTGTACGCCGAAAACGTTCTGTTGTGGGACACTGCAGAGGGACTTGGCCTGAGATCTTTTTCCTCTTAGCTCCTGTTGATCGTGTCGTTGTAGCATTTTGAGTATCGATTTCCAGAATGAAAAACAACTGGTTTCCTGTGACAGACGGCAGGAGGTTCCTCCAAGTCGATGCTGGCAAGCAGTGGAATCGAAAGGCCGCTTAGAAACTGTGGACTCTGGTGAAATCAAATGGTATTGATTTTATTTCAAGCAGGACACGTGACAGCGTCCATGTCAAATATGTCACAGTCAGATTAGTATTTGTAACTCTTTGCAACTTTTTTTTTTTTGCATAATTCAACCAGAAGCAGAGAATTTATCAAGTTTACTGTCTGTCACTTATGGGGGGGGCAAAATGAAAGACTTCTTTCTATGGGGGGTGTCTGTGTTGTCACTTCTAGAGATTTCTGATGACCTCTGCTGGTGGATATCTGTGTTACACCGGTTAATGACGGAGTCCTTGTCCATTTTCAAAATGTGACAGTGTTGTGTTTAATAAATAGAATTTCAGGCTCCCTGCCAGATTGACTGCTATCTTTACACATCGCAGGCCAGAAGCCGGATGGGGGACGGATGACATTTCCCTCGCTTTGCTAAACCACAGTCCGCTGGCGGGCCGGTACACGTTATACCACTGCAGACAGCCAGGTTACAGTCATCCGATGATGGGTTAGCTGCTCATGAGCCCTGCTCGTGCAATTTGTTCCCATGGAAACAGAACCTTCGGTTGCATCCCGCATCGATCCCGGCGAGCAGAGGCTGAATCATGCAGCTGATGGGAGTGACGCTTTGAACAGCTTGTACCTGACGACGGGATCTCGAGGGGCGGAGTGTTCTCCCAGAATGCATTGCGAAATGCTTTTCAGAATTTATTTTGTATGGTAGAGAATGTAGCTTACAGAGAAGTAACAGAATGGAATTAACCAGGGACGGGCGGGAAATGAGGTTTGGGGCTCTATGCTACATGCAGTTGCTAGCTGGTTTGAATCGAAACGGTTTTTGTTTTTTTTTTTTACCCATCGCTTGAATTAGTCTCCTGTGCTTTTTTCCCTTGGCGCAGCCAAAGAGGTCATTCATTTTTCATTTCCATTGTACCAGGACAAGCTATAATTTAAGCACCCCGTGATGAAAACGGAATTTGAAAAAGGAGCACAGATAATTACTCCACAGAACACCTAGGAGCGCAGCTCCTGTGCACAGCAATGCCACAGCAGCTTTTCCAGGGGTGCTTACTGACACTAATGGCCACTGTAGCAATGTAATACTAACGGGGAATAAATCATAAGCCGCCTGATAAAAAGCAATGAAGTGTTACTGTTTGCCGCTGCTGCGCAGTGAGATTCAACTAACTTCAAGCCGAGATTCTCACAGTAACGGTCGCATTGACTTGCCTTGCTCACATTTCGGTGGGGAGTTTGATGGACGTGGTTGAAATGTAGGAATTTCGTGTGATGGTGTTAATTCCCGTTACCTTTTTGTCATTTTTTCATACTTTAATAAACAGCAGTCCCTTCCCCGGATCTGTTTCGATCTCTCCATATGTAGGCAGGCATATTAATTAACCCCCCCTGACGGGCACCAGCAACATCTCTGAAGCTTCAGAACTTCAGAATTCCTCCAGGTGAAATGCTTAAATGGCACCACCAGTAAGGAGAACAGAATTTGGTAACATGATGTCGTGTGTATGTGTGTAACATTATTTTTATATATATATATATATATATATATAAGACAATAGACAAGACATCTTTTCACAATGTGTTTTTTTCCCCCAAAAATACATTTATTTCTAAGGCAGGAATTATACACACAGGATAACAATCTATAAACCGTTTATACACAACTTAAAATCAGCAAAACTACTAGCCATAATCTGTGGCTGAAAGTGATTTCTCTTCACCAACTTGGCATTGAGTTTTCAGTGGACAAATCGGGGTGATGTGATGTTTAATCACTACGTCAGAAAGATGACTTTCATTACATGAAGATGAACTATACTTTAATAGAATCTTACACGGTCTGCAAACCATAACTAGAATAACACTCAGTACCGTCGCTGACACTGCATAGGGTTAGAGGGGAAAATACTGTCTGTAATTCGCTGGCTAGTCATCACCCTACCTACTCTCCTACAAACCACACGGGGGCACGTTTTCTCATTTGCCAAACTAAAACAGTTACAGATATTTTCGCATACTGTGCAAATTCGTACCCCGAATATGTATGTTTCATAATCGGCCTGAGGTTTCCTGTTTTGAAAAACTTAAATCAAACCTCAGTGGTATGAATAAGGGAAAGATGGTGAAATCACAGGTTATAACTGCTCTGATTATACCTCAGAACATCTTTATGATGACGATCGTGTAAATAAGCCACATAGGGAATTTCCCTTTCTTCACTCCGGAGTACAAAATATTTGCCCAATTCGGCCCTAAACACAAAATCTGCCCCCCCCCAGGGGTCCAGGGTTTCAGGTCCAGGTCCCTTCACACAAGATCCAATAAAGTCAACCACTATCACTACTGTATGTGATCTGAATGGTACAGAACTTGGTTCATTTATGGGAAGCGAACTTGGTTCACAGAACCCAAAGCTGCAGATTTGGAAGCACTGTCATTTAATCATAACTGGTCATGATGTTGGTGCTATTGCATGTATTAACTAATAACTACTAAATGGTACAAATGGCCAGATATAGTGTCATAAAATAAGCAAAAATATAGGCCTCCTGAGCAAAATTCAGTGTCAATAGCAACTCACCCAAGATAACAGCAGATATAAGCTCCCACAGTCGTATTTAAAACGACTTATTCAATGAAGCTCAAAGTTTCACTACAAACAGGGAAATCTGACCACCCTTAATGAAGAAGAGTGTTTGTTAGATCTCAGAAAAATGTAGTACTTAGCATCAAGTATAAGGACACTGCAGGATCTGAACAAACCGTAACAAAAACTAGCAGGGGAAAGCTGTCGAGGGCCAGTTTGAGTGAACGGTTTCCGTTTCTTGTGACCGTGTGCTTTTTGAACCTCATGAGAGAGAGAACCTTTTTGGGACTGACGTCGTTCCCTGCAATCTATGCGATGAGCAGCCAAAACATGATCACCAAGGCGACGAACAGGAAAAGGCGCGACAGGAACTGCTCGTCCTGGTGCTGGGGGGTCCCAGGGACCGCTGTGGAGAGACGTCAGTCACTGAGACGGCCCCCTGGTCATGTGGGGGGCTGGGGGGCAGACCTCAGAGAAGCAGGCTGGGTCTGCTCTTATTGTGCCTCTCGTCTAGGTTCTGGGGAGCATCAGCCCTGCACAGCTTAGCGACCTCAGGTTCTAGCACAGCCGAGTCAACTCAAGAAATGGGCCGTAATTAACAGAGAAGTCAAATCAGGGGAATCCTACAAATCTGCAGGGCTGGGACTTGATATAGGTACTAAATATATAGGTACTAAACTAGTCAGTTCAATTTACATTAATAGGACATTAATAACTATTCTGTAGTAAGAGGCATAGTGCCTGAATCACTGTACCTGGTGGTGGTCGACCGTCGTTGATGTTAAATGCCGTGGCGAAGATACCAAAGGGAAAGGCGCCAATGCCAAAGGACATCTGGAAGCCTCCGTCGCCGAAGCCGAAGCCTTGGAAGCCCTGTGGGGGAGGGATATCGCACCATGTGACCTTGGCACGCCATGTGACATCAGCATAATGCAATCCAGGCCGCTGCTGGGGGGGGCTGATCCTTAGGCAGGCTAGCGTAAGTGATACCAAGTGATACCAGGGACATGGGAGAGTGAGGGGAGGAGCCTGTGGGGACGATTTCAGACTGGCGGGGGCGGGGGGGGATCCACAGTGCTATTACGGGAAAACAGCCATCACTATCCAGAAAAGATAGGAAGAGTGGAACTCATCCAGCACACAGACCAGGGCTGCAATAACTCATCAATACTGTTCACAATAAGCAGTTAAGCTTGTCCTCCATTGCCTGCATTTTTTTGTGATTTGCCATGTAAATGGCGTATGATGACATCACCACCTAGCAACGTTAACACTGGCGCGGTAAATCTAGTACCACGCTTCACTTTCCCACGTGCTTTTGAAAATACCATCAAAACACCATAGACCACAGTATGAAGTAGAATCGCTTGCAAGCTAATTACGGTGGAAACGGGGGGGGGGGGGGTTAGTTTGGTGTGTGGCACATTAATTTGATAATACCGGAACAGTGTGCGGTTTTTTTAAAAA
>JABFEA020000119.1:24346621-24360213 GCA_019775915.2 Cyphomyrus plagiostoma | reverse complement strand
CCCCCCCCCCCCCCCCCCCCCCCCACCCCCCCCCCCCCCCCCCCCCCCCCCCCCCCCCCCCCCCCCGCCCCCCCCCCAGACCTACAGGCCCCAGATGGAGTGGACGCCACTGTGGAACAGTGTGGGACTCCAGTCAGACGTGCTTGGGCTACTGTTTGTCAGTCACCACCCCCCCCCCCCTCCCAGAAATGACACCGCTTACACTCTTGATGATCCACAGAGACATTTTGGAGCTGTTGGAGAAGATACTGAAAATAGAGATGCATAAACTCTTCCAGATTATCCGGGCAGGACAACATCTTGGCAAATACTGTCCTTCATTAAGAATTGAGCCAGGAGTCTACAATCAATCCCCAGCTCCTGTTGCTCAAGTGAGTGCTTGGGCCACCTCTTTTAACTGGGATGGTGGCATGTAGGTCCCCTGCTGGGATTTGAAGGCCACATCACCCCAGTCCCCACGTCCTGCTATAAGGTTTAAATGTGTAACAGCAGAAGTCAGCACTTCAACTGTTTGCTCGGGATTTACGTAACGACAATAAAGCAAGAATGAAACACAGCAATGCAGTGCTGAGAGGTCGCTACGTAGGTGCAGCGTAGCAGCAAGTGGAGTAATCAGCAAGATGGATTTGTTGTGCCTGTTCACGTCACAGGAAGCCCCGCACTACCGGCACTTCTCCACTGCCACCAAGAGCGGAGCCGTTCCTGAGCCGTACCATAAACTGGTGGTTTTCCATTGTAAATTACGCGAGCCAGACGCAGCGGGTAACCATGCCAACATGACCCCGTCGGTATAAGCGTGCCTGGTTGTGGAGCTGGTTGTGTCACCGAAATCTGATTGGTCGAAATGCATGGAGATAGCGGATGCAGATGGATGGCCTGAAGGCGAAAATGGCATATTCTATATATTATTCTGGCATGGTATTGTACATATTGATGCATTCCCAATAACTTGGACCTTGAAAATTTCCAACCTCTTACTTAAAATCGTACTGCAGAGTGGCTGAGCGGGATGGATTCTTAATGCAAATTTAAACAAGCTAATGCTGATCCCGCTAGCATTCCCTGCTAACCTAACACAGCGCTTCTCACAGACATGCTAGTGGAAATTAGCACATAGTGAATCGCGATGTACACAACGTGAACAGTAAAGCAGTGTCTCTTGGGCTTTACGTCACTGTCGCTCTCCAAACCTGGCGGCACCCTTACCGAGCTGACCCTCCTGTGGCGGATGACCGGAGGCAGCATGGAACGTGCTGTGCTTAGCGGTACGGCTCGGGGCAGGTTCTCGGTTCTTGGTGGCACTGGAAACGGACCATTTATTACCCTTGAGAAAGGTACCTAAATTGCTCCAGTGATGCATCCAGTTGTAGAAACTCAGCCGATCTGGATAAAGGTGCCAGCTAAGTGCAGTGAGATAAAGGAGACGCTCGAGCCATAGAAGATGGCGGCTTCCAGTAGATACAGCATATTTATAGCAGTGCCATCTGCAGTACTGCTTTCCAGTGCCAGTTAGATGTCGTCCCTCAGTGGTCTTTGATTAAACATCAGAGGAAGTGGATGTGAATTAAAGGTAAGTATGTGATGCTCGCCCACACTCTGATGGCCCAGCCATGACTCAGCCTGCAGGAACACTTCAAAAGCATGATAATCCTACCATTTAAGGGTTACAGTTTTCCCGGGAGAGGAGAGGGCAGCTTTCCTGCCAGTGTATTCCACAGGTACTTCCAAGTGAATTCACCCCAAATATTTTACCTCTGTATTCTTTAGCATTTTTAGGATTTTAGTTTTTCAAACTGCATGGGCAGCTACACATTTCTGTCTCACAATTTTAAAGTATTAAAAGGGCATTTTATTCATTGCACTGCGTCGCTGATCTGCGTAGATCTGCGTTCACAGATCACAAGTTGTGATGGGTTAGACAGAAGTCAGCGGCAGTGTGTTTCCGCCGGTCCCCTTGTGTCAAAGGCGTCTTCTCTGTTGTCCTTGGGACTTTGCACTGATCTGCACATGTGGGCTGCTCTGCCCCTGCTCTGTCCATGCTCTGCCCCTCCCCTGCCCCTGCTGCTGCTCTGTCCCTGCTCTGCCTCTGTTCTGGCACTGCCCTGCCCTGCCCCTGCTCTGCTGCTGCCCTGCCCCTGCTCTGGCGCTGCCCTGCCCCGGCGCTGCTCTGCCCCTACTCTGGCGCTGCCCTGTGCCTGCCCTGCCCCTGCTCTGCCACTGCTCTGCCGCTGCCCTGCCCTGCCCCTGCTCTGCCGCTGCCCTGTTCCTGATCTGCCATTGCCCTGCCCCTACTCTGGCGCTGCCCTGTCCCTGCCCTGCTCCTGCTCTGCCCCTGCCCTGCCCTGCTCCTGCCCTGCCGCTGCTCTGTCCCTGCTCTGCCCCGCCCCTGCTCTGCCCTGCCCTGCCCCTGCTCTGCCCCTGACCTCAAATCCAGGACTCTACTTTACAGCAGTTCCCGGCTTCAGAATCATAACAAGGATATTGGCCCACAGCGATCGTGCCGTCTGTGTTCATGTAGCCTTGTACACAGATGTAAATATTTTAGGAGCAAATGCAGATTAACCTTCCAAATATGCTGCCTGCCCATCACTATCGCTCTGAAGGTGCAGTTCATGAGACTCTGTCAAATGGGTTCGCTGCTATGCCCCAGCAGAACTTTGGGTAGTTTTGTTAATGCTTCCCACATGTGTTGTCTGTGTTTCTGTTACACTGTGGCTGCTATCACCCCACACTGGTCTCTCCCTAAGACTGACCCCGTAACCCCAGCAACTCAAAACCTAGTGTTTCCTAAACCAGTCCTCGGGGCACATTGGACGGATCCACATTTTTGTTTCATCCCAGTTCCCAGCACATCTGTAAGGTATTTAGAGCTCCTGATTGGTTGGGTCAGGGGTCCTGCAAACTGGGATAAAACAAAAATGTGGATCCGTCCAATGTGCCCCAAGGACTGGTTTGGAAAAACTGTCCTAACCCATACCCAGGAAGGTAACCGTTGATTCTCTGAGTGTCCTGTGGTTCTGTTTGTTGACTGGATTCTCACAACATTCACTTTTATTGATAACTGTTTAGGAGAAAAATCTTAAGAGGGAGAATCGGGTACAGGCATATGTCCAAATAGGGTGCTGTACAATACTGGCCGTTTTTTCAGCATGCAGGAAAAGGATGTAAGGTAAACCAAAGATAAATGCACGGAGCAGCGGGTTTGGGACCCATTTATAGCTGTGGACCTTGATGTTAAACCGCATTCAGTCACACTGCTGTTTGAGCACCTGGGAACACTGAGTACCTGCTCTGGAGGGCAACGTATACGTTTAGTTTCCAACTTTGAGTGGTGGAACTGCATGCAAGAGCAAGGTGTTTTCAGGACACTGAAATTGTTTAGTTACTATCCTAAGGTCTGCAAATGTACAGTTCCCGATGTATTGTATTGTTCCCGAATATACATGTAATGTAACATTCTACAATGTTCATGTTATGTAATAATCTAGGACAGAGACACAATCTATTTTTATAGAAAGTAACTGGATTATAATGATATAGAATTTCTATGTAACCTAATCCTCTAGAATGTTATAGGAAGCACGTGATGTGATATTCTAAAATGTATAAGCAATGAAAAGTGCTAGAATATATCAAACTGTCCATATTATTATAGGTTTTCTTATGTAAAAAAATTGAAGAGAGCTGTACATTGCTGTCTGTATCAGGCCGATCCACTGACTCTCACTACCCAGTTTGAGCGGACAAAGAAGGTTATTGAGTCCTTCTCAGAATGAATGACGAAATATTTGCAGCTGCTCGCTCATTTCCAAGTGGGAATCCTCACTTCTGCCATCTATTGCGTACGGGCAAAGATGGACACATGTACATCCGCCGAGTATCACATCCATTTGTGTCGGAATGTGGCCTGAACGGGCGGCACAGTGAGATGCCGAGAGACCTGCGGGTCTGATGCCATGCGCATTTCCGCAGCTGCGCCAGACCCGCCAGTCTGATGTCCTGCAGCAAAGAGAACCATTCCCAGCGGTTCCCGAAGGGCTTTTTCAAGGTTGAAAGACTGAATGACAGAACCACCGCATTCAAACCCACTTCAGATCCGCCACTTATAAAGAACATCAGCTCAAAGCGTGTGGCTGGTACAGTCATACTAATGAAACACATGTATTTTTGATGGAGATTTTAAAACCAACAATTTTCGAAGCACCAAGGCCAGAGCGCAGGGAACGAGAGCATAAAGACATTTTCTCTAACAGAACAATAAACAGGTCGAAACTAAAAACAAAACCAAAAATGAAACCTTTAGTGGATTAATACACGAGAACATCTCCTGGCCTGTCTTTCGGCCTGGTTTTCCCAGCCTGAGATTGTTAATTTGATTTGATCGTGCCAGGCTGCCATGACCCAATACTGGGCAAGCAGAGGATCAATGGACAGACTGATATTGTAGTCTGTATGTGAATCAATTTGTTTTATTTCTAAGGTTTCTAAGGTACAATGTGTGATTGTTATATGGGAATATTGCTTTAAATGGAAAGATCTGAATGGATGTAGAGGGACTGCAGTAATAGATAATGTTTACAGCGAATGGTGTGTTAAAATGATGAATTTACTGAAACTGGATCAGGTGCTTTTGCTTGGGAGTCAGACAGCGAGACGTCTTTCTGGAAATTAATGAGATCTGGCAGAGTCCTTGCAAAGCCTGAGTGAGACTGACGGCCCTTACCTCACCCTTTCCATTCCCACCTGACGTCCGACATAACCAAGACCGATGACTTCATTTTTTTTTTCGTTGTTGTTTACGCCCGTGCGCTCGCTCCCGTGTGCTCGGATCGCCCTTTCCGGGCACCGTGTGGAGCGCGGCCCGCGTGAGAAGTCCATCTTGTGGCCGGGCGCTTTGCGATCTGTTTTCAAATCTGTTTTCATGTCTTCATAAGTAGCCACACAGAACAAGCCTTTGTTCGCTGCTTGATCAAAGGAGATGACTTGCGGCGTGATCCGCGCTGCTCTCTTGCTGAAACAAACTAGTACAAAAGGCTGGATGAAGGCGATTATGGTTTCACGTGCCAGGCAATGATAGCCCGACCGTGGCCCCTGGGCACCTCAATGTAATGACAAGGGGCTCGCACAAAATTAGCCTCTTTTCAATCCAGGCCTCTGTTCCTTCTGGGATGTCTGCCACAGGTAATTACACAATTACTTCTGGACCTTTTCTTATTAATTACCTCCTGTGACACGCTGCGCCACGAACACTGCGATTGAAGGTGGACATCCCCTGGCCAGGCCCTCTTTGGCTGTTCCTCCTGTCCGATGTGCTAAATCATTAGGCCTAACAGCCTCGTTTGTTTACATGCAAGGCCAGTGAGGTAGCTGCTAAATTAATGCCCACTGTCTGTCCTTTTTTTTCTTTTCAGGTGGTGGAGAAGCTCTCTAGATCCGGGGCTGGGCGGAGAGGGCCCATCCTACAGCCTGAAGTGGGACATCATGCCACTTGAAGCCCACAGCAGCCTACTGGTCCTAGGACAGAGATAGGGGCAGGGTCAAACCAGCAGCTATCAGCCCAGCGAAGGATGGCCATTGTTCACGCTATGAGGGCATCTGTTGCTCGACTGTTCGGGAAATCTAACTGGCTGTAACCAGTGCAGCGTGTTCACATGTATTAGCCTGGGTATGTGGGTAGGGCCAGGGCTGACATAAGAGCCTAGAAATTTTCAGCCAGTTCGGAAACGTCCCATACCAGCCAGTGCCGGAAAATTTGGAACGTCCTTTTTTTTCTGACGCTTTCTGAAAGACTCATTTTGAAAGACTTCCTGTGAGATCCCGGCTCTCCTCTAACGTTCCTCCTCCCTCTGGGTGGCGCTGCTGTGTCAGCGGGAGCTGGCTTGGCCGTACCTGAGCGGCACGGCGGCAAGGGATGGCGCGCGCCCTGCTGAGGCTCCGCCGCTATGTCCGCCGCAGACCTCTGCGCTTCCTCTCCTTTGTCCTCCTCTACCTCACGGCCGGCGGCAGCCTGGTCTTCCTGCGTGCTGGTGAGACAGCCTCGGGTGCTCCGGGGTCCGGGCCGGAGGTGGGCCGAGGGGGCCCAGAGGGCCGGGGCCTGGGGCTGATCAGTAGGGTCTTCAGAGAAGGCCGTCGGCCTCCGCGAAGGTACAACCCACCCTGGCTGAAACAGGAGTCCCAGGATCTGTCCGTGAGGGGAGGACGAGATGGAGACCACACTGGGGGGTGGAGCCGTGCCCTAAAGGGGCGGAGCATGAAGGACTCAGAGGAGGGGCGAGGTGAGTGGCTCGCCACATTGGGCTCTGGGTCTCTGGAAGTTTCCTCGGGATAGCCACAGAGTTCCTTTTCTGGATTATTCTATTTCCCAGCATTAAATCCTTTAAAATCTCAGTACAATCAAACCTTGGATTGCGAGTTACTTGGTCTGCGAGTGTTTTGCAAGACGAGCAAAATTTAAAAATTAATTTTTTACTTAATAAACGAGCAAGGTCTTGCAATACGAGTATTATGTATACGCTTTGTCTGCCTAGTGTCACGTGATCACAACTCAGCCGATGGTTCTTCTCTCTCTCTCGCTGCGGGATTGTGGGTAATCGTCTCCCATGCTCAGTCTCTGTCGGGGTGCCTCACTCATATAGTCAAAATTTAGTAGAAAAGCACCACCCGAATAAGGGCATAGTAGTGCGAGCGATGAATCTGTTTAACCAAAATGCAATGTCCACATTTCCGCAAAATCGAAAAGGAAGCAAAAGCAGCTGTCATAGGTTCCTCGCTAAAGTCACACAAAAAGAAAATAATTCCAGTGAGCCAACAAATAGCAGTGATTCCGTTAGTTAAAGCCCTACAAAATAACCCTCTTCTTCTCCCCTCTCTCATCTCCCTCGCATCATCCACGATTCTTTTCAAAGGTAAAGTGCAGGTTAATCTGTTTTATGTGTTTTTACTTTATATTTTGTATTAATCATTTTTTTGTGAATATTTTTGGGTTGTGGAATGAATCATCTGACTTTCTGTTATTTCTAATGGGAAAATTCACTTTGATATACGAGTGCCTGTGGATTACGAGCACATTTCCGGAACGAATTATACTCGTAATCCGTGGTTTTACTGTATAATGTTTGGGTTGGGTGCTTTGACTATTCCCACCCACCATCTCCATTTTAGCCTTGCATTTTTATCGTATTATCCATCCATCACCATCTTTGTGTCACTGAAAACTGGCTGTCCCTGACGTCAGATATTTCTGCTATCACACTCATCCCCGAAATCACCTTTTTCAGTGGCTTTGTACCTCCGTTTGCTGCCTTCCCGCTCTGTTTCAACCCCCCCCCCGACCCCCCCACCTCCCATGCTAATGCCAGGTCACATCTCGTGTAGCGGCGTGACAGCACGTTGCGCCATGGACCATGTGGGACTAGTGACTGGTTTCCAGGAATGTTTATCTGAAATAAATGAGAGACTCAGGCAACCGCGGAGAAAGGGAAGGTGAGCGTGTCCCGGGCACGGATACAGCCCCCGGAGGGACTCCACTGCTTTACCCATGAGCGGAGTGTTTAACCTGAATCACTGCCGTGTAATACATACTCGTGTAAATGGGTGAAAAAAGAAGTAGCTTTGGATAAAAATGTGGGCTAAGCGAATGGACTTCTTGGGGAACCTGCTGTGGGTTGTGTGAATCTGGCTGCGTGCCATACGGCCGCTGAGTGAGAATGCGCCCCTAGAACTCTGTTAAGATTGGGTGGGGGGCCTGTGCTTTCCTTTGCGGCACATAAACGGCAAGTTCAGTTACTCTACAGTCTGGTCACCAAACGTTTAATCATTGTGCAATTAGTATTTAAATCATTTGCTGTATTTCTTGCTGCCTTTTCCGTGTTTTTAGCATTTTTTTTCAAGGAAGGATACGGTTACTCGCGTAGCCTCCCTTGATTTGTTTTGTTGCAATACAGTTATTCATGTCATGACTATGCCATGAGCTCCCAAGATCGAGCCACGGAAAGAGCCGACTGCCCTAGCCCCTTTTTTGTTGCAAAATCGGGGAGCATGTGGAAAATCGATGTGGGAACACAGGTCCTCAGCCGAAGCCTCAGAGGCAAGAGTCTTGAGTAGAGAAGACACGACGTTCCTGATCACAGTGCGTGATAAATGCATATTTATGATGCGTTGTGGTGCGCTGCGGTAATTGAAGTGAAGTCTGACGGATGCGGGTTATCAGATTCCATTGCTGCCAGGCTTTTGGGTGTGTAGATATGTGTGTCTTTGCATGCTCATGTGATTGCCTGTCTGTCTCGGTGGTGATTTCCCATGCATATTAATGCATAATGCAAGATCCTACACTTCACAAAATTTGGTTCTGAAACTAGCAACCCGGACAGCTTCTAACTCCAGAAAAAAACAGCCCTAACAGGCGTAAGAGAACAAATGCTAGCAGAGCTCAGCCTGTCACAACGAGTAGGAGCAAATCCACAGCGACAAGCATTAACTAACAAACTGCTCTAATACTGGGCTACCACATCTGTGTTACTCCTTCCCTGATTGTCTCCAGGGTTTTGCGTATGAAAGCTTTTATAGTTAATATCAGAGGCTATGCACAGCTGTCCTGTCCCATGTGTTTCAAAACGTATTAATCTAAATCGCTTCGGAAATAAACCATAACATTGATGTGAACCACCTCTTGGATTTTGTAGCTACTAGTCTCTGACAAACTACTTTCCCACTTAGCTCCAGCTAGCTGAAATGTTTGGGTTTTAGTGTTACTTTTGTAGTGTAGCATGAGGGAAAGAAAAAAGAATTCTTAAACAGTCGCCAGAGATCCGGCAACTAATTTTACTCAAGTTCTGTTTATGGTCTCCGGGTCTGCGGAGAGGTTTAAATCTTGTGCTCGGAGACCGCACACTATCCACCGGAAAAGGTGGGGGGGATAAAGAGGCTCGTTTAAAGATTGTATCACTCACAACTCATTAGGCTAATCCAGTGCAGCGTTCATGGGGTTTTGAACAGATGGCCTGACGGCCGGTGGAAAACGGCGCTGGGTGCTCGCTTTATTCCCAGCCATATGCGACACGTCCGCTGTAATTAACTCCTGGAAAAATCGCCTCGTCCACTGAGTGACGGAGGGCTCTCTGCTGGCTAGATATTGGAGGTTGTCAGGGGTGCCTGCCGGACCTTCCCAGCTACCATCTCACTCATGCTTTTCAAGGAATACTGTCCTGATGACAAATAGTGATAATCACCGAGAGGCAGGAACACATTACGCTTCATTTTCATGACAAACTGATATATCCATATATCCAACCCGCTGTCCTGGTTAGAGTCACAGGAGGGTTGGAAGCCCTCCCAGAAACCCCAGGGCACCTGCTCACACACTGTGAGTAATTCAGAGATGCCAGTTCATCTCTGGCTTTGTTTGGATTGTAGGTGGAAGGGTGGGGTTCTTCCTGAATGTGACGTCAGCCTGATTCACACACCATGGGCGATTCACAGACATCGGTTCACTTAACCACCTGTCTTAGCGCTGGGGAGGACTGCCCAGAGGAAAACTGTGTCTGCATTGTGAGGATCGTGCAAAGGACACAGATATGGTTCCAGCATCGCGGCACTGTGCATGTGATGCTGCAGTGATGACTGCTAGCTGACCATGCTGACCATGCTGACCCCCCTTAGCCTAAACCCCACCAGTGAAGCAGAGAAAGAGGCGTCACTCAAAACACTTCTTCTATGGCATCAAATCATGAAACTTCAGCTATTTAATAATGTACTGACTGACCTCTTTCCCCGTCCCCATCATGTCTTTTTCGTCACCAAATGTCACAGTAGAATGTTTTCGTCTCCGTAATTCGACTAGATTGTGTTTTAAAGAGGAAGAGGAGGTTAAGTGCGTCACAGCTATTTGAGACTGAACTGTTCTGGAGCTGCCGTCGGCTTGTCAGGGAGCCGTTTCGGTTCGGCATCGGACCCGAGAGGGGGGAAGTGACAGAGATAAATAGCCAGCACTAAATACTGTCCCTCCTTTTGTCGCCGGTGCTAATCCTGGCAGACCTCCAGGATCAGACCCCCTTTTATATGTAGAAGGTGCACGCAGAGCTAGTGGAAAGAGCTACTGGACTCCTGATACCAGCCACCGGGCCTCTCTTGCACCTCCCTTCTTCTCAGACGATGGCGGATTGACAGCCGCGGCTGAACGGACATAGGCACCTGCCCATAGGAACCATATCGGTTTTATTGCCCACGGGCAAGCACGTCATGTTCGTTTTGCATATTGGTTTATTCCGCAAAATGCCCCAGCATTTGGCTGCTTGCTGGAGTACAGTGTCTGCTCCCTCAGCATCTTCCAATCAGAGGATGCAATTTTCTTAGACTAGCCCTTGAGCTCAATGGCATTTTTTCCCTATGTGTGTCTTCTTGTGGCTGTCAGGGTATTAATTCCTTCATTTGCATTTTCCTTCTCCTTCCCTGAGAGGAGATGTCAAATGCTGATGTTCAATGAACTTATCACGGCAGAGTCTCTCTCTCTCTCTCTCCATCTTCTCCCTGTCTACACACTCCTTTCTCTCTTCTGGTGGTTTCCGTCTGTGGGGGCTTTTAGAGTCAAGACTGTCCCCTTATGGCCCAAATTCTTCCAGCATGCCACGTGGCTGCTTTCGATGCTGAGCTTGGATCACAAGATGATCCTGAGGTGTGTCGAAGACCTTCACCTCTCCACCCTTCACTATGAGCAAATTATATAAGATGAAAAAAAGTGAAGGTGACGGTCTGAAGCTGAATCGTCTCAGTATTGATAGCTGCAGTAAGTGGTTTTCAGAGATGTGAGTGGAATCCCCTGGGTAATCAGTTCTGCTCTGGAACCCCAGTCCCCCACGAAGTGTGCAGTACTGCCCTCTGCAAGGCCGACATGCCGGGATCTTCAGAGATTCATGTGCTTTAGTGGTTTACCTAGAAGTCAGCCAGAGTCCCTCATGGCTGCACCAGGCCGTGATGTAATCCCTCACGCCTCCCAGTGTCACATGACTGACTGGCAGGTCATGCCTGGCTGGCAGCCAACCTTGTCACGGATGGATGGTCGTGGCCGTTAAACCTTCCTAGCATCTTACCGCCCCTTGGCGTGACTTCAGTCTTCATGATTGTATCACTGCTTCACTCTTCATCATGTTTTTTTCATTTCTGGACATGATAGCAGATCCATGTCAGTCTGCATCTCCGGGAAAAAAGAAAGCAGTTGGGGCAGATTGCTGGGCCACCTGATCTGGTTGTGAGTTGCATGAATCTCCAGCTTCTCTCTACAGGAGGCTCTTTTCTCCCATGGGATATTTCTACGATCACCGTGTGTGAACGCAGATTCCTAAACTAGATATGCATGTAAGATTGCTTATCGGATCCCACCGCAAGCGATTCTCAGTCAGTCTGGCCTTTCTCTGGCAAGACTGCTGAGCAGAAAAACATTTCGAAAGCTTCCCTCCCTGGCCGCAGGATAAGCGGGAGGCGTGATCACCGATGAGTGCAGCCTATTACCTGAAGGGCCTTGTTTTTGGGACCCTAGAGGAACCTGCGTTTCAGATCCCAGTGAGTCTCTTTCCCTGAATTGCAGTGAAGCATCCAGGTTTATAGGTAAAAATTTAACAAATCAGTAAAATTACACATAATGTAAACTCGGGCAATTTTATAGTAATTTAGTCTTGTTTTTGAGTGCTTCAGTGATCTGTTTTTCAGCTGCAGTAGAATAGAAAGATATTTAATTACAGAAGTTTCTTTCAATTTAAATTAGCAAAAGGGTAAAAATGATATATTCTGAGAAAAAAACAGAGCAGCACTCAAATCTCAGAACATGCACAACAGGCACATAGAAGAGGCACATTAAATAAGAGCAGAAAGGGGGGAAATGAATAAATAAACTGGTTTTTAGTTTTCCGAAACATTATCTCATCCTCTACATGCGGCCTGCTTTACCTTTTGAATTATTTAAGGGAGATGTAATCCGCACAAGATGTTTCATCGACCAGTTATTAAGCCTACAAAGAGCAGGTACCTGAAAACAGGCCACTCTCTAAATCGCCGTTCCTTCTATCTGTCATCATCCAGTCTCACTGGGAGCACTGTGGTGAATTACAATCAGGTGGGTAGGAACTGGGAGGGGGGGGTATTTAAGATGCAGGATGATGTATTAATTAAATTTTAGTATTCACTTCTGGCCTCGAAAGTGCCTGTATCAGTGACTGCGGCGATAGTAATGTTTTATTCAAACGTTTCTCAATATAATTTATTTTAAAACGCTCCAGTGATGAAGTTGCCTCTATTTGAAAAATCTGCGACATCGTCCGGGGGATCGATTTCATGCTCGAAAGGTGGCGATAATACCTGATAACGGAGCGTTTGCCGGGGTTGCGGCCCAGGATTACGGCCCAGGGTTAGAGCTGCGACTGAGGACACTGGCATCCCACATCACTGACGGGTCCCAGACAAAAGACTCCGCAGAGCCATCGATGGTGTGGATTGACAGACCCGGGCTTCACTCGCTCTGGAGGTGTATTCATGTCTCCATTGAGCCGTTGCCGTGATAACCTCCTGGCATTATGGCCTTCGGGCACGGCTACCAGTGGGTTATACATGCTAGTGCACAGTGCTAGTCAGTACGTGAAGTCGGCACGGATGGGCACCGCCGACCTAATTCCTCGTCTCTCTCCTGTGTCCACAGCAACGTACCTAGGCTGCTATGCAGACAACACCCACAAGAGGGCCCTCCGAGGGGCATCCTTCTTTGACTACAAGAAAATGACGGTCTTCCGTTGCCAGGACAACTGCGCCGAGAGGTACCGTACGTTCTCTTGGAATGCGAAGGCGCCTCCCGCGAATGGCAGTCTTTTTAAAACGTTTTTTGGGCGTGTCCGCTGACGGCTCCGTCCCCGGTAGGTGGCGGCACCTCCGGCAGCCCAATCGTAACACCTGAAAGATGATCCTGTCCGCTCTGGCTTCGCCAAATCACACATGCCGAAAAACGGCTGCTTAGGGATGTAAGAAGTCAACGAAAATTCAGGTCATGTACTGTAGAGGCATTCAATAAATGCTTATTTTTATGGATGAAAATACTGGAAAACAGCAGAAATGGTGGCACCGATGAATTCAAAGTCCTAGGGTCTGCTTTGACAGGTCAGGTTTTCTTTGAGGGGGGACATTTAATTGGGCTGGCACAGTTTCTTTAATCAAATGGCATCCCCCCTCCCTGGTCCAAAATGAACGGCTGGTGCAGGTACGTAGGAGGAGGGAAGCAGCGAGGCGGGAATGATTGATTCAGGCACCCTGTAAACATCGATTCACAGTCAAAGATTCGGTTATGAAAGCATTAAGGGCCGTGGACCGCGGCCGATAACTCGGCCATAATGAGCGGTGACCTGCAGGGGGTGCTGGGGCGTAGCATAGAGAGGAGTAATCATTCTGCGTCAAGATGGAGTCCTGAGAAGGGTGAGAATGGACCATTATAGGCCACAGGGGGGCATTTTTGGGCTTGAGGTGTTTGCTCGTCTTGGTTTGGTTCCACTTCCCTCTGTGCCTCGTCCTCGGGGGGGGGGGGGGGGGGGGGGGGGGGGGGGGGGGGGGGGGGGGGGGGG
>JABFEA020000119.1:24314965-24344965 GCA_019775915.2 Cyphomyrus plagiostoma | reverse complement strand
GAACAGATTTCTCTCGCCTCAGCGCAGTTTTTTTGAGCACTTTATCATCCGCCACAAAGGGATCGGTGTCAGACTGACGGGCAGAATCATGTGACGCGGGGATAGGAGGAAGCTGGAGCGTCTCTATTTGGGGACGTTAGTGAAGATGTGTTATAAAAAAGAGGGGAGAAGCAAAACAGGAATGACAGCAGAAAGAGAGAATAGACAAGCTCGTCACATGACTTTGCCCCGCTCTAGAACATCCATGCCCTCCCTGTCATATACAATGTTAGGGTCGCCATTACCGTCATCACATCACTTAACTGTTGGACTGTAGCACCGGCTAAAGCAGGATATCGTGCTACTGATCGTTAGGCCAAATGACTGCACCAATCACGCCCTGCGGTGACAGTTACCCAGGAGACCTTGCAGCCTCTCCCCTGCTTTGACACTGGGGACTGATAAAGGCGATGGTCACCATGGTAACATCGTTAAAGGCACCCTATTCACTGGGTCCTCTGGGATTCCCCTGTCTGTTGATGGGACTTGTGTTGGGAAAATGGCAGCGTTGGGCGACCGCGGCCAGAGCCCGCTTACAGCGCAGGTCCCTGTACCTGAACCACGAGGACGAGCCGCCGGCCACCGTGGATGAAGGCGTCTCCCGTCCGTATCGGCATTAATGAAGCCTGGCAGCTCACAGCATCTGCGCGACTTTGCGTCCAAATCAGCCGCCTAAATAAATTCCCTTTACTGTCGAATTTTTAAATGGGGGCTGTTCACGTGTTTAACTGGAATGAGTTGGCATGCGGACATTCCCGTTCGTATGTGCCGATGGCTCTACAGTGATCAGCACATAGGCATAGACTCATTCTCAGGACTTCGGTAAGAATGCCAGCCCTCCATTGCAGAAGCCTGTTGTCCAGGAATGCGTGGCGATGTTCGGCTGGTAAGGCTCGACTTGCCCCAGGTAACATCCAGCCTCACAAACAAGGTGCGAGTCGGACCCCTGGCCGAGAGGAGCTGCCTCGACAAAGGCCGACGAGAACTGCCACAGCTGTCTACTTCTAATCTAGTCTGTTTCTAACGCGAGACCAAAAATATGAGGCACAGCTGGTTCCAGCAGCTACTGACATCCCTTATGACCCGCTTCTAATACTCAAAGGCAGTTTTTTTCTTTTTGCAGAGAAACAAAAATATGCGAGTCCCTCTCACAGCTTGTGGCATAGCTACCCTCCACCTGCGGGATCTGGAAGGGTGACCAGACTTTTACAGAAGTGGGTTCTGATGGAGATCTCTGAAACCAAAAGTGGCCTTAGGTGTTTGCAGGTTCTAAACGGTTGATTTCTTGGCATTATAACGAAACAGTCTATCTTTCCACAAATTGTCAGATTAAAAGCCTTTGATAGCAATGAGTCTGGCAGCTTCAGTATTAAACTAATCCTGCTGGAAATACTACACCTTCTGCTGTAATGAAATGAGGCAGAGACTTTCAAATTTGAACCGAATAGGGGAAAGTGGCCTTGACGACTGAAGCGGGGCGATATTTTCCGACAAGGCTAAGCAAAATAAAAAGGATGACGGCAGAAAAAGCACAAGGAAGTAAAATTTCACAAGAATGCTGGCTCTACATGGTGGGTTATGAATCAGTTGAACAGGCATGGAAACAGTTTGACCTTCCTTAATTTACTAGTGTTTGCTGAGCCAGGGGTTATATTCAAGGTTATCTGGGGCCACTTAATTCAGTATCAAACACAAACCTTCAGCCGTTTTATCGTACTTGTGTGTGTGTTTGTAGACGGGAGCGCCGTCTTCAAAGGGTGCTTTAAGAAACCTGAAAACGTGACTCTGGCCCTCCCCATCGCGGCGGCAATCGTCAACATGTCTGTCGACAAGTGCGTGGACCTCTGCACAGAGAAGGTGAGGGCTCTGAATCTCCTCACTGCCACCCCCCCGGTCAGTTGTGTTTACAACAAGGGGTCAGTCCCCGCCGGAGACATGTGCTTTAAAGTCTGGAAGGGTAATGGGAAGTGAGACACTGCCAGTAAAGCATGAAAAGAAAAATACATATACAAATTTGGCATGGAGCCTCAAATCACGATGGAAAATTAAACTGTTGCAGATCAGTTCAAAGCTCAGCACATCAGAAAGACTTAATTCTGCTAACTGTCTCCCAGCTGTCTGTCCCTCTTCTGTCTGTCCCTCTACTGTCTGTACCCCTTCTGTCTGTCCCCCTGATGTCTGTCTCCCTTCTGTCTATCCCCCTGCTATCTCTCCCCCTGCTCTCTCTCTGTTGTCTGTCCTCCTTCTATCTCTCTCCCTGTTATCTGTCCCCCTGATGTTTGCTCCCCTGCTGCCTGTCCTCTTTCTGTCTGTCCCCCTGCTATCTTTCCCTCTGCTGTCTCTCTCTCTGTTGCCTGTCCCCCTTCTGTCTATCCCTCTGCTCTCTGTCTCCCTGCTTTCTGTCCCCCTGCTATCTCTCCCCCTGATGTCTGTCCTCTTTCTGTCTCTCCCCTTGCTATCTCTCCTCCTGCTCTTTCTCTGCTATCTGTCCCGCAGCTGTCTGTCTCCCTTCTGTCAGTCCTCCAGCTGCCTGTCCCCCTTCTGTCTATCCCTCTGCTCTCTGTCTCCCTGCTGTCTGTCTCCCTTCTGTCTGTCCCCCAGCTGTCTGTCTCCCTTCTGTCTGTCCCCCAGCTGTCTGTCTCCCTTCTGTCTGTCCCCAAGCCATCCTTCATTCTCTTTCTTCCCTGAAACCCTCACGCTGGATCTCTCTGTCCTAACTGTGCTCCCCATGGCCCTGATCCTGCGCTTCTTTATATTCCTATTCCAGTTTGGAATATTTCTATTCCTATTCCTATTCTCTGATAGGCAACATCCTCTGGAGTGCTCGGGGTGAGAAAGCAGAGTTATACGCGGTGCTGCTTCTCCGTGCCCAGAGAATTAACTCTGACTGCCTCGGCAGTCTGAGAGCTTGATGAGAATAGTAACCTTTTAAAACAGATGCCCAACGGAATCAGCCTGCTTAGCTGGTGGTAAATTTATGGTGTTATTATTCATGGCCAAACATTATGAGGAGTTTTTCTAAAGGAATGGAGAAAAGGGTTTAGGGATGCATGGATGTGTCTCTGTTACTTTGTTCCCTGAGGAGGGAAATGCATTTGCATGACGGCTATTAAGCAGATGTGCCTGTCCAAGTTGACATATGAGTGAGGGTCAGAGAGCAGGATCAGATCAGCCAGTGTCACCGAAGCAGTTTGGGTTAAGAGCCTCACTCAAGGGCTCAAAAGTAATCTGACTGGCTGCGGAATTTGAACGCACAAACTTCCAGACACCTGCACAGACCCCTAATGCACTGAACTTAACGTGCTTAAGGTGTGTTTATATTTAGTTGAGCTTTGAAAGTAAGTTACAAAGGCCAGTTCTGAAGGTCAGTTTTAAAGGATGGGGCTGAAGATTAATTTTGTCGGGGTTAAAGACGGCAAACAAAGCTTTTGGTTGGTATCTAAGGCCTGGTTACACAGAAGATTTTGTGTGGAGGTTCAGAGGTTCCTGTCATGAAACGGGCCCGGCTCTCTGGCCCTCAGGAGTTCCCGCTGGCCGTCCTGGGGGGGGCTGTCTGCAGATGTGGCTTCCCGACGGCACAGTTCTCACTGCATGAGCGGGAGGATGAGGAGATGTGCCAGCGGTGTTGCCCTGGCGATGAGGCAGAGAATTGCGGCACGGATGACTACTTCCTGGTGTACCAGACGCAGGTGCAAGGTGCGTGTGCTCCTCGTACGCACCGTCACGGTGTCACACGGGCCACAGAGATGGCACCTCACTCACTAGCAGCTGTCCAAGGCAGGCTGAGTGCCCACTGCGTGAACAGTGTGTCCTCACACAGCCCCTTCTATGTGTAGCGCCATCAGCAATCTTAGCGACCCTCCCGACAGCTGTGGAAACTGGGAACACAAGGGCTTTTACTCTGACTTCCCAGAATGCATTGCAGCACTGACTCATGAGCACATCTCACATGAGTGAGATATTACTGGATGACAAATGCTTCTGTGTGTCTCCCACTGTTCATTACAAGGAATTTCCCCGCACAGGTTTTTATCGAGAGGCGTCGTCCATGTTTATTATGCCCCGATACGCAGATTGTGCCACCGCCATGTATTAAGCTCTCTGCAGACCCTCTGCAGGCTGCTGCTTCAGCTCTGCATGGGTTCCAGACCCTAAGAGTTTAAAGGAGCCGAAACACTGAAAGTGCCTGTTATCACACAGATTTCGCCAGGTCACACTGTCCAGTAGTGACACCCAGGGCATTAATATATCCAGAGTAATGACACGGTAGAAGGCACTCACATGAATCCCACATAAATAAACATAATGTTCCTATGAAATTTATAGAGGAAAAAAACAAAACACGAAATCTGCTCCAAACTATAAGTATATATGGTGTTATTCAATGTTTAAATATTTTATATGTTTTATATTACATTAAACTTGTATACTATTCTAAATTATATGCAATATAAAATCTTGTGTTTAGACTTATATCTTTCTGCAAGCAATGTGACATTTGGCTTTATACAGGTCTGTCCAGTATCATATGAGACTGTGCCATTAGAATGATCTGTCATCCTGAATATTATGATCCCAAACTCTGTTCCCAAGCTGACCGCCCACTTGTCTCTGTTCTCCACCCAGACAAACGCTGCATGGATCGCCACTTCCTGTTGTCACGAACTAAGCGGCTGACAGCACTGGCCAGCTTTCCTGGGGCGGGAAACACGTGGGCGCGGCATCTGATAGAGCTGGCCACGGGCATCTATACGGGGAGCTACTACTTCGACGGCTCGCTCTACAACAAAGGTCTGCGGAATAGGGGCTGATCAGGGGGCCAACCACGCCCGTGTAGGGCATGGGGGCAATGCTTTCTAGAGCTGATAAGGCATAAATTTTCAGTACTTTAAAATAATTAAATTCTTCATATATTAGAATGTGGTAACACTTTTTAATAATGCCATGTCTTCCATGTACGCATTCATAACACATTATAATGCATTCATAAAGCATTATAAGCATGGCTATTAATATTATATCAAAAGACAAATTATGACCGTGTTTATGTTTATTATGAAGGTCTCTTCTATAATTCATTATGGATACCTTCTTAATGCAGCACAAAGCATCCTTAATGCTTATACAAACCATTTTAGTGCTTTGTCATGATATCTATAGTGCATTATAGATGAGAGCTTCACTGGAGCTTATGAAGTATTATAATCAACACTATAATGCTTTATGACTGTCAATAGATGATGCCGTAATGCTTTATTATTTCTTGAACTGGCCACTATAATGCATTATGAAGGTATTTATAGTGCATTATAGATGAGAGCAGTGTTATCACATATAATTGTAGGTTGGTAATGAATTGTTTTTTCTTAGTATTACTGTGTCTTTTATTCAAAAGATACAAAAAAGATATAAAGTTTTGTAGCTCAATTGTTATCTAGGAGAGCGGAGCCTGGTAAACAGCCATAAAGCGTCAGATTCTGGCAGATTCTGCTTTGGCAGAGGCTCATGGGAGAACTGCTGTTCTTCATACCTTCCTAGGCTTCAAAGGAGAGCGAGACCACTGGAGGAGTGCCAGGACCATCTGCATCAAGACACACGAGAGTGGCAGGAAAGAGATCGAGGCCTTTGATGCCGCCGTCCTGATTATCCGCAACCCCTACAAGGCCTTAATGGCGGAGTTCAACCGCAAGTACGGCGGCCATGTTGGATTCGCCTCACAGACTCACTGGAAAGGGAAAGGTAAGGGCTCATCACTAATCAGCACTTGGGCAAGTCACTAAAGCACTACCTTCCTAGGGTTAATCTCATTGGATTTCTTGGTCAGTTTTCCATATAAATTAGCAGCCGCTTCCTGCAATCAGTGCTGAAGCAGCCAACCTCATTCTTCCACAAACCTCCCATGAGAGGAACTGTAACAATGCACTAAAACAGGCCCCACCCTGTGTGCCTCTTCACATAGTTGTGTAATCTGTGAATGGGGTACAGGATGTTCGTGCAACATCCGGCACATTGGGCAATAAAAAAACAAATTGAAACAGGGTTTTTAGGCAGAGTTCAAGTCTGATTTACTCTTGAAGGCCCCTGACTGTACAGTCATGCCGATGCGCCATTACACTCGAAAGCTTACAGCCGTTGGCTCACAACTGAGCAGCATTTTACCCCCCTGCCATTTACCCCCAGCCTGGCTGGCATGCCTCCCTTCCTCCTGTCATCTTACGGGTCTTTTTCCTGTGACTTTCCTGGCTGTTGTGGTAACTATGGCAACCAGCCTCAGATTCCCCTCCCAACCCCCACTGCCTCCTCTTTTGGTGGAATTGACTTCGGCTCTGCAAGAAGTCCGGAGCATCAGACCGTCCCCGGATTCTCGCACGTACTCACAGTTGGTCGCGGGGGGGAAGGTAGGGGGGCGGCGGCAATGTTTCCGGGAATCGCCTCTCGTCTGGCCCCCCCCCCCGCCTCTGCCTCGTCTGGCGGCCGCGGGATGTCAGAATGCAGTCATCGCTTTGGGCACGACTGGGGGGGCTCCCCACTGCCTGGGAGTGAAAGCCGGAACAAGGCGGCATCGTGCTGAGCCCCTGGCAGGTGGACACCCCCCCCAGCCCCCGACAGTGTGGAGAATCCGCCATGCGCACTGCTGTCCATCCTAACCCAGAAAACGCGATGGAAGGTTAAGCGACTGATTACTTCGGGAGAACAGTGGCCAGCGGAGGAGGTCAACTACAGATACCCCCCCCCCCCTCAAGTCCTGCAGTAAATACTGTATATAACCAGCCAGAATCCCAGAGTCTCTTAAAAAGAATGAAACTGGCTTTGTTCCACACGGTTAATTTAATCTCTCTGGGGGTGGCTCAGCACAAAAGCTTTATGGGCTGTGATTACCTGAAGCGAAATGCATCAGATCTGTTTAACGAAGTGCCCTCAGACCCCAGGTGGGGGGGTCGGATGCGCGTGTGACAGGACCCCCCATGTCGCTTGGGTGTCTCGACCACAGTCTTACACAGTCAGAGTCCCCCGTCGATTCCTGTGCCCCTGCCGGTTTATCGTTTTGCTGTTTGGTCTTGGGTTGATATTATTCTCTTACGCCAATAGGCCCAGTAGTCACTTGTGCAAAGGCTGTGGATTCAGGCATGACCTGAGGATGACAGAGAGGGGAAAAAATGAAAATGAAGGCTCGCATAGTGAAAGTACTGCCTAGATTATGGGGGCTGAGGAGAGAGAGAGAGAGAGTGTATGGTGTCTACAAAGGTAAACCATTTGTTAGCTCTGGAAATGTAGGCATAAGCGGCACTTTAATTATGGAAATACTTCCAGTTCTTGGGAAAACTGGGACAGGATGCGTATTAGCGTCAGAGGCTGACAGGTGAAATCCCAGAGCTCACACATTCCCGCTGTTATCTTTCACGGCGCTGGGCTCGCCGCATGTGACTGGCAGACGCATCCGGTGTAAAATCCCGGATCACAGCATCGGCTAAAGCGCCGTAACACTCCTCATGTATTGTTATTTTGCCCCTATGCAGACTGGCCAGAGTTTGTGAGGAACTACGCCCCCTGGTGGGCATCCCACACCCTGGACTGGCTGCGCTACGGGAAGAATGTGCACGTAGTCCACTTCGAAGACCTGAAGAGGGAGCTTTTCGGCCAGCTGAAGAAAATGGTGGTCTTCCTGGGGCTGGGGGTGTCTGAAGACCGCCTGCTGTGTGTGGAGGGCCAAAAGGATGGCAACTTCAAGCGCTCCGGCCTTCGCAAGCTGGAGTACGACCCGTACAGCCCCGAGATGCGGGCCACCATCGACGACCTCATAAGGGTGGTGGATAAAGCCCTGAGGGAGAGGAGACTGCCAGGGGTTCCAGAGGAATACAGTCCAAGATAATGGCCATGCTTCCCAGCCATTTTCTCTCTGCGCATCTCTATCCTGAATTAGTTTCGGTTTAAAAACGATGTAAAAAAAACACTAGCTAGTCTCAAAATGCAGAGGCCCTCAAAGGAAGCCTGTTGCTTGGAAGGACCTGTCCTGATGGGGGAGTAGGGGGGGGGATTGTAAAACTATTACATGGATTTTGCGCATCAGTCATAGCTGACAATCACGGGTCTCCCTTCCACGCATGTGCGTCCGCTGGGTTTCGCCTTGGCGACAGGAAAGCCAGTAGCTGGTGTATTTATAGTCAGATCCAATTAATTTCCATTCGTTTTTTTCCCCCGGAATTTTAACAAAGAAGGTTATGCTGCTATTCCTAAACGCTAAACGAAAAAGTCTCCTTTTATAGACTTTCACATATACAAATATCAAATGATAGTGTTATTTTTGAGATGAAACAAAAAAAAAAAACAGCAACCGGCATTTTTTTATAGTCCGTGGGACCGTCGCATGTGATGTGTATAGAGGTGAGTTTTTTTTTTTGGGGGGGGGGGGGGATGGGGTTTTGACAAAAATATAAATATATTTTTTAAAAATCCATCTCTGACGATATAAACACTTTTCTTTATTCGAAAAGCTAAAGGACAAGTGTGGAATGTATAAGTAAACAAGACAGTTCGACGATTTAGAAGAATGTATGAGAGACATATGACTAAATCCTGGCAGAGCAAGATTATTAGTCCAAAAAGCAGTTTAAGAACAGTAATGGCCTGGGCTGAGTTTCCCGAAGCTTCCTTAACGCTACGTCATTTGTAAGTTCTGTATTTTAGCACAGAACTTACGAACGACATAGAGATAAGGCTTCAGGAAAAAGTAAGTTCTCTCTGATATATCCTCAGTCATTTGCTTATAGTAACTCACAGTAACTCAATAACCAAATAAATCACAGTGCAGTCAGTCTAGGCCGCACTGCAAATGTGGTAACCAAACCAAAACTAACACACACACAGCACTTTCATAACGGTGTAACAAAATTCCTGGCCATCTGTTGTACACCTGCTTGCTACTAATAGCTACTAATAATTTTACCTTTTAGCTAAGGTGAAATTTCCTTTGCACTTTGAGCATCTACCGAATCATCCAGCTGTTGGGAGGTTGTTAGTAATCTTTTTCTGATTCTACATGCGACAAGAACGTCACTCTTCGGAAATTATACTTTAGAGGTATGCATTTTGCATTACAATAATATTGTAATTTAAAGTTAGTCTGTCTATCCGAGACAGAGCTGTCGGTCTCCTAGATTATTTCTGCCAAGGCTGATTCTCGATGCTGGTTTGAATCAGACCAGATACCTGCCTTTGATGTCTCCATAACTCAACATTTCCCACGGGTATTCTGGGTAACGAAAGGCCTTTACTTCACCATAGGGGAAATTTCTTAACACACAACAAAGACTCCTTTCCCGTAGAGCATATAAGAATACTGAAACTAAAATATTACTAACACACTGTATGACAATTAACAAATGAGGGTGCCTGCAGGCACAGAGCTTGATAGACTTAGATACATGAAAATATGTATATCTGTATTTTTTGAGGAACCAAATTCTATTTTCCCTATTTTTTGTAGAAGCAAAGCCTATTTGCTTAATGCAGGTCATCGGTTGTTGATAATGAGTTCAAAACATTCAGTGAATTTTTAGTGTTTATGTGTTCTTTGGAAAGGTACATTTAAAATGACAAACCTAAAAATATTTATATGCATTTATATCTATTAGCGACTGAATGATTGATTATTCTTTAGAGATTTTGACATTCTTTAGATGCACAAATTATTCTTATTGAGTCTCATTTCTGCCCTTACTAGCACCTTAGACAGAGTGATCTGTAAAATCACAGGGTCCTCGCTGAATTCCTACGACTGGAAACGTGAAAAAGGCCCAATAAGCGTGAGGATGGGACCTTATTGGATGCTTCGGTGGCCTGGTATCCCGCCCCTTACATCTCCCCAGAAATTCTCTTCCAAGAATGTTACACTACAATTCTCCCAAGCAGCTTCATTTGTTACCCCATAAAATAATTCATCGCCCCGCAAAATAATTCATAATTCATCACCTTGGTTTTGTGTTTCCTACTTATTCAATGTTTCTTATTCAATGTTTCTCATACAAATTACCCTTCAAATTGCTTACATTATTATTAAATAATTGACAATCTTTATTTTTCTAATTTAATTTTTCCTACTTTTATCCAAAACTTTAATGACAAACAGATATACAGATAACCCCACTACCTTTAATTAAATGAATTTTAACAGATACCATCTGTAAACAAAATAAAATGATATTGAGTCATTTTTCTGCAGAATATAAATAATTAAAAATGAAATAACTCTGGTGTGCAAGCCCAATATGAGATCCTGATATGATTGTGTGCCCAGATGCACAGTGTGCCAGTATTAATCAAATGTTTCGAGCAGCTTATGTTGATTTGTTTGGCATACATCTAATTGCTCATTAAAGATTTTCCTGCAATTAATTATTAAATTGTAAGGATAAAGATGTTTCTTGTTAATATGCTTACCGTTTTCATAGCTGAAAAACAGAGCTGAAATATATCAGGCCATAAGTGAATCCTCATTTCCCCAATTGGCGAGCTGAACATGCTTCGGAAAGCCGCAGCAATGGGTGTCGCCAGAAAAGTCTGCGGCGCGTCGTGCTGCTTCTGCCAGCGTGCCCGGCCGGAGGCTCAGCATCGCCGGCGACCGGGCGATGCTGCCCTCGCGCAGGAAATGCGACGAGGTGCAAAAGCCACGCGCGCCGCAGTATGAGCTGCATAAATTGGACGGGTTGTGATGTGAGCATGTGGGAAAACAGGAATGGTGCTTTTCTCGTAATGATAATAATAATAAGAGTTATGGTGTGACATGGCACAGGGAGGAAAATATAACAAATATGAAATACGACAGCAACAAGACAAAGATGCTTCATTAAAGAAAAACAGGATGTAATGGTGACTGGGGGGTGAAAAAAAACCTTGGGGAAATAAGACTAACCTAAAGAAACCATAAGTAATACAAGTAAAGAACTGGGAAAACTGGGGAGCAGGACTAGAAAACCGAGCAGAGTTTACAGTGAACACGAGCACAAGCGCGACTGACTGGGGAAATGAAGGCAGACACTTAATTACTCAGGTAATGAGGACTAACAAAGGGCAGGTGTGAACCAGCAGAAACATTACCCAACAAAGCTATGGAACTAGGCAGAGGTGGAACGATTACAATTAACGAAGAGCAAGAACCATGAAATGTAACAAACAGTAAGGGGTTACAGCACTAGGGACGACTGGGAACATAAGGTTATGCAAACAGAAAACCAGGTACGACAGGGTAAGTCAAGGACAAAGAGCAAAGACAAAGATACACAATACCAAATACAGGAAAAAGTGATAATGCTAATAACAGATGAGGCTGACCTCAGGTCAGTAACACCTGCTGGCCAAGCAGGGAAGACATGAAGGACAGGGATGGGTGGCAACTGACAGGGGGAGTTTCTAGCTATTGAAAAGATCAAGGGCTTGACCTTTGGGTTTTTTTGGAGGGAGATTGGCAATTGGGGTAAAATACTCACGGCTAGGCTGCTTGGGGGCTTTAGCCCCGAGTGCACTGACCCTGACAAGTAGTAATAATAATAATAATTATTATTATTATTATAAAGACAATAATTGTTCGTATCATCATTGTCAGTATTGTTATTCATTATTATCATTATTATATATGAAGATTATAATAATGCAAATTTTATTAGACTCTTTGGCGTTATCAGTGATTCCAGCCATAAAAATCAAGGTGGGTCGGTTTTGGATGGATGGATTTTGTGGGCAGTGTATGTTGGGTTAGTCCTTCCATTCACTGTTTAAGTCCGTAAACCGTGGCATCTGGTTCTGCGTGGGGGAGTGCATATTTTTATTCGTCAAATACGAACGCGGATCGTAGGAGAAAGGGGATTCCCTGGCGGTATCGCACTTCGCCGAGATACGCTCAGACTGTACCCATGTCTCCTGGTCCTGATTTTCGACACCACTGTGAGGTTAACAGATTGCTTTCATGCTCAAACTTTATTAATTTTGCCCCCAAATACAAATGTATGTTTATATCTTCCCAAGTAATTCTGTATATAAAATGTATCTAACCTTTGTTGATATCCTCCTTTCCATGTTGGCCAAAAATCAAGGTTTTAAACTCCCACAGCTTTTTACCACCCAAACTTTTTAGCATGAATGGTAACTGAATACTGTGTTTAAAGGGAGTTGCTGCAGAGGTAGAGTCTGGCAGCTCAGGCTCCTAAACTGGGCCCTGTGATGCAGACGCGGGTTGTCAGCCGTTCCCAGCATATTGTTGACATCAAATGCTTTGGCATCTGAGGGTTCATTTTGGATTTTACTTGCTGTTATAATTGTGCATTTCTGGGATTCCACATTGCTTGTAACCAGAAGAAACTGTGGGGTTTTTTTTAATACATGCTGCATTTTTCACAATAAATCCTGACAATGTGTTTCTTTGGTGCCTGCGGCTGGAAATTGGCTGCTGTTGTCTAGTTGACCCTTCCCAGAACAGCTGATGGATGATGGATGATGGCAGACAAGCACTCCTGAAAGCACAGAACGTGGTCAGAGCTTCCTGCAGATCTCCCCAGCAGCACCCCTTACCCAGTATGTGATACTATGTCCTGTCAGCGGAAGCAGATGAGAGGGCGTACTTCAGCACTCTGATCCAGGGCATGATGGGTAATGGCTGCCTGATAGCTCCTTGTCACAGGGATGCGGTGGGTCAGGATGCTCCAGGTGGCCTCCCTGTAGAGTGTGTAGGATGGCCAGGGGAAGGGCGGCTGCCTTGGGCCGCGGCAGAGAGCTGGTACTGGCGGACCAGGTGTGTTGTTGTCAACGTTCAGCGGTAAGTTGCTGTTCTGGCACCAATCTGAAAGAAGAACAGAGACGTAGAAAAAAGAAGTTTGCTCATCTGTTGTGTTCTATTTGCGTGGATGTACATGACTCTGTGACTCCGCCTCCAAACCACAGGCATGCGGAGGAGGAAGTGAGTACAGAGCGTTTAGTGCAGCGTTCGATGTCCATTCCCAAAATGCAAACCCACTCAACACCGGAGTGAGGCGACGCTGAGGGCCGTGTTCACATTTACAGCAAAAATGAGCACTGCTGGCTGTGAGAACATGTTACTTTGACTGCCGGTTAATGATTACAAAGATGGAAGATCAATTATTCTGTTGCATGGACCTTCATAACAATGCTGGTGTTTTCCCCCTTTAAAAGCTCATTTCCACAATGTCTGTTTAAAGGACCGCAAACCAGCTTTTATTAGCATGGATATGGAACTGAAATAGTTTACATGTATTTATTATTTGTCAGCGGCTCAACAAATGCAGCCACACGCCCCCCCCAGATTAAGATCTCTTTCTGCAGTAAAAACCAAGGTAACGAGATCGACCATTTAGACGGCATGTCTGACTGCAAATATGGGCAGTGAATCGCGCGGCCCTTTAAATCGGCCGTCCCAGCATGCTCGGCAGCGGCCCTGCATTCAGATCAGGCAGCCCCTATCCCCGTCCCCCTTAAATATGAGTCATTCCGCTGGCCGAGACACTGAGCCCAACCCCTCGCTGCATGAGTGGTCGACAAGGGAGGCAGGCACTGGCAGGGAGGCAAATGTGACATTCGAAGGCACAAATGCAATTACACGGTCCAGGGCCGTGGGCCACTGGCGACGTGTTGCAGTGATGTTAACATCGCCAGTGCTTTATTAGGGACACATTCTGTGGCACCTCGGTGTGCCCCTGTAAGTGTGTGCGTGCCTTTCCAGTAACATTTTCAGCCGCGTTTCCAGTTGTGGTCTGTTGGGCTCAGAAATGGTTAGCGGCATCAATGTGACGGTAGGGAGACGTCCCCACGAAGCCTTGTCTGTGCGTGTCTGTGCATATCCACCATGTGTGTCTGATGCCATTTCCATCTTTTGCTGAGCTGTGTTGGGTCGAGGTTAGGACTTTCCACAAAAACAGAACAGAAAATGTCTGTGTGTCTTTAGGCAATACTTACAACTACACATACAGTATATCACGTATGAGTGATAATGCCACTCTCAGATACCTCACCCTTAGTTGATTTGAAAAATGAAGCATATTAATAATCCATTCTTTTGCCCATGGAGAAGTAAAAGAGAACAAAAATCGTTTCGTTCATTTTTCTTTTAATGATAAAAGAATGATAAATGATTACTAAAGTTTTGCCAGTGAGCAAAGCTGAAATCACATAGGTGCAAAATGTCTTGCCAGTTTTATATTGGCAAATACAAGATAAAGCAAAAGGATCTGCCTGTCCAGTGATGAACAGATTTTGGTGGCTCACGTTTTTTTGTTTATCCTTATGCACATAATCCACTCAAAAGTACAACAAGACATGTAACTTTCAAGTGCAATTATTTTGAAAGACAAACAAAAAAGTTTTTGAAAAGTGCAATAAAAATGAGTGATAAGAATGAGAAGACTTCACAAGTGTTGCTCTGAGGATGAAGCTTTGCTGTTAGAATGACTTCCATGGATCATGAGGTAGTTATCCTGATATCTTGAGATATTTAATGTCACAGTAGCAAATTAAGGATGCCACGAGCTTAACTCTCATCAGAACCTGTCTCAGATGACTCTAGCTTGGTATTCTGGCACTGAGATGTGCCTTGAAAGAGTTCTGCTATGAGTCTGGCTCTCTTCTCTGATCGCGTCCTCCATCTGCAGGAGAAGGGAGCTCTTGAGCTTCCTGCGGAAATCGTGTCCCACAAGAACATAGAGAATGGGGTTGAGGAAGCTGTTGGCGGAGGCTATGGTGCTTCCCACCATCAGACCCGTTTTGATGAACCTGTAGCTGAAGTTGCCAGGGTTCAGCTGGAGAAGCACAAAGACGTGGTAGGGGAACCAGCAGAGGAAAAATGCCACGATGAGCGCCGACATGACCCGGAAGGGTTTGGAAGACTTTGCTGCTCGTTTGCTCCAGAGCTTCATGATTATGAAGGAGTAGCAGGTGAGGATGACCAGAAATGGCACGACGAACCCACAGAGGAAGCGGGTCAGGGCTATGACACCTTGGCTGTCACCATAATCAGTGTAGCACACCATGACACCTCCATTCGCTTTCACCTGACGGAAGGCCAGAGCCGGAATGCTCAGGGCGGCCGAGGTGACCCAAGCCACGAGGATGGAGATCGAAGCCTTCCTCAGGGTACGGTGGTTGAGGGACCAGACCGGGAAGCCCACCAACAGGCAGCGGTCGACGCTGACCAGGACCAGAAGGAAGATGCTGCTGAACATGTTGAGGAGAAGAACCAGAGATGCGAGCTTACACATGAGAAGCCCGAAGGGCCAGCCCACGTCAGCCATGGTGGTGATGTTGAAGGGAAGGAAGGAGCAGTAAATAAAATCGGACACTGCCAGGCTGAGGTACCAGGTGGTGTTGACAGATCTCTTCGTCCTGAACCCGGATATCCAAATGACCAGGCCGTTTCCACAGAGCCCCAGCAGGCAGATGCCGACGTTGATGGTCATGAGGGCTTCTGAGAGACCAGAGGGGAGGCCCACCGAGTCCAGGGGCAGTGATTCTGGCTCCAGGGAACCGTCCTCTGTCTCGTTGCTCGCTCTGTAGTCGTCATAGAAACTAATGTCAATGAACTCCATGGTAGCTGAGAATGTATTTTTTCCTTTTCGCTACTGCTGTGAAGAGAATAAAGACTGAAAATTATTAAATGTTCCTCAGTGGCATTTGAAGAGTAATTTGACATAAAATGACACATTTCCATAATTCCTTCCATTTAGGTGAAGGTCAGGGTTCGTGTACATTTTAAATGCCAAGTTGCCTTTTGAGGTTTTTCTGTTGGCAGTTACAATCTTGCAACATCACATTGCTGGGTTCCTGTACGCATGCATCATGTCGACTATTTACTTCAGAAAATAAGAAGGTCAAATGTTCAAAGGTAAGGAAATGCAATATAGCGGAGGATTCCCAGCTGGTCGAGCCTTACCTCTAAGGTCAGAGAGGTGTCATGGAAGATAAAAGTCCCCAGCGTCTCCTTTGATCCTCCTTGAAGTGAATTTTCCTGTACATTTCCCCTTTCCTCCAGTATGTAAGCGTGACTCACGAAGATGACCGTGGTCTCACTGCTGATCCAGCCAATCACAGCATCCTATTTTGTGAAAGTAGTTCCCTGTGAATATGGGGTTTCACAGCTGCAAGTGATAATGCCACTTTCGAATATCTTACACCGATCTTAAAAAGTTTAATGTGTTAATAATACATTCTTTTAAATGTCAGGAAGGGGGAGAATAACAGGATTTCATTATTACCAAGAAATTCAGGTGAAGGTACGTTTAACACGGTTGGGCGGGGAAAAAAAAACGGTTAGTGACATATTTTTGCCCAGTATCTGTGTTACTCCGTATCTTCTGTTTATACCACATGCTGAATTTCGTAGAGAAAAAAAAAAAAAAACATCATTGCAGACATTGGTGCAGTTTGCTTCTGCCAGACCTGCTTGTTGAATAGGACATGATTTCTCCTGAAGAGCTAGAATGGCTGCTTTTAAGCGTCTGTGCTGGTTCAGTATGATAACAACATCTTTTGGAGTCCTGGCCTGAAATGATGTGGTATTAATGATGTAACCGTACCTTAAACAGGCAATGCTGGTGGAAGAAAACAAGCACATTGTATTCGATGCTTTAGTTACCGGAAACTTTTATGTTATATGTTGTGAAAACTGCTATTTATTAAAAGGTACTTCCTAGAAGCCTTTGCCTGCAAAGTGTACAAGGTCTCATGTATGACAGCAGTTTTTGCTTTTAAGAAATCCCAGTTCCTCATATGTGCCTGGCTCATGTCACTTTCAATGTTTCCCAGTGGGAGGTCTAGCTTATATGGCACCCTGGGCCAACTTGTGAGATTTTAGCGCCCCCCCCAAACCAAAAAAAAAAAAAGCACTAGCTGTTATTTTTATTAAACCAATTGTAACAATATAAATAAATAAATATAAAATGTAATTTTTTTCATTTTATTTTATTAATTGAAATGGTATTGCACAAAGTTGGAGGTGCACGATTGGATCGCTTCCTCTGCTCCTCCGTACCTCGGGCTTCCAGTGGGGTGACCTGAACCCCCCCCCCCCCATCTCCTACTTCTGAGTGTGCAGGCAGGATCCCCATACCTAAATCTTCCAGTGATATTTGGTATCACTCAGACAAAAATTCCTTCATGATTAATGAACTACAGGCTTGGTCACCCTTCCTGAACCTTATGAAACCTTTCCCCAGTTTTTAGGTTCCCCTCCACTAAGCATAATAATAATTATTTACCCATACAAACAGCATTCACCCTTTCATCTTATAGACTTCTTATGCAGGATAGATAAATGGTCAGCCTGGCTCTTATCTCAGGAAGTACAGGGCAGGGAATGCCTTGGCCAGTCTGTCGCACGGCACATGCACACTCTGGGCTGTCTAAAGGCACCCAGTCATTCCACCGTGTGCTTTTGGACTCCAGAACGGGACCTGGGCGGCCTGAGGAAGCAGCTGCACAGAGCCAGCAGGATCTGAAGGCTTGACCCAGGAAGTACAAGGTTATAGTGCTGACCAGTGAACCACTCCAGTACAGGAAGGAATATGGCTAACAGCTTAGCTAATACGTCACGGACGTCTGTCAGAAGCAGGCTGTTCATTACAGAGATTTCAGGAGCACAAGTCAGAGATGCAGATGTGATGGAAATGACTGACCACTTGGGGGGAGGGGAGGGGAAGAGAACTCAAAGAGCTCCCACAGGACAGCAGATCTCCTGCGGAGGAGGCCTTGAGTGGGATGCCGCATCTAACGCCACATCTCATCACGCATACCTGAGTTTCCTAATAAAATGCAGCTGTAATTAAATGCATTTCAACAAAAGACAGAGCTGCCTTCCTAAGTGACAGGCGACTGGCGCTGTCTTAGGAACATCTGATTGATTTTTATAAATAGCTCTCTCCTTTCATCCAAATAAACACAGTTCCCTCGCCGCGACCAGTGATTTGGTCTCAGGTCTGACGCCAATTGCCGATTTCGGCTCCACGCCGATGGGAAACAGGGACGCCACAGCAGAATAAGCCGTAATTCCCGCCAGGATAAGAGGCTTACGTTGTAGGATAGAAAGCCACCTTAACAAATCTCATGCAGGCAGAGGTTGCTGGTGCGGCGTAGAGATGAAATGTGTTTCATGATTGTGTGTGTGGGGGGGGGTAGGGGGGCGGGGTCAGCACAGATACCTGTTGTCCATTGAGGAAGACTATGGATCCATATTTGCGTACCAAAGGTGTCTTATTGAAAGATGATTTGTACAGCTCGAGGATAAGACTTGTCTCTGCTGATCTGGAAAGGATATTATATCCCCTACTGGGGAGAGAGGGTCCTCGAGTAACACTTAGAGAGGCAATCCATTGAAAAACAAGATCCGCTCGCAAACAAAATGAAATTAGGTATCATTTACGAAATTATGCTCTAGGAATTGGCCAAGAATGCAATTCCTTTAAAACCAAAGGTGCCTAAGAACAAACGCTGAGTCCCCTGAATATTCCAAGGATATGTGCATTACCCTAAAAAAGAAAAACCCTAAAAAAGACACAGATAAAGGAGTCTGACTTGCCGCTTGCGGCAGCCTTTGGTGGCACAGGGTCGGCTGATGTTACTCTTTATGGGACATAAAGCCTCTCTGCTTCATTTATTCTCAGTCCCTGTGCTGTAAATCTCCAGAACAGTAAAGCAGAATCAAACAGAAAAGGACACCTAAGCTGTAGGTTTAATGGATAATGACTAACTGATCACTTGCAGCTAGTTTAAGTGGTTAGCTTTGCATGATGAGAGCTCATTCTCGCCAGAATTAAACTGGAACCTCGCGTAAGCCTGACATTAACCGAAGGTGGATAGTTAAGAAATCCAGACCATGATTTTGTTTCAACCAGCCAATTTGGCATAAAGAGTCACAGTCACAGAGTACTTAGCTGGTTGGTTGAAACAAAATCTTGGTCTGGATTTTCTGACCTGAACTATCCATTTCTGGAATTAACAGACTCATGCATCATGACTGGCTTTATCTTTTCAGGGCTTTACTTGGGAGGCCCCCCTTCCAAGAAAACTGATCCTCTGCAATGCAGGTAATGTGGAGGGGGGGCTTGGCAGCTGCCACTAGCACTACTTTACATACTGGGACTGGCATCCATGGCTTCAGGGAACACCTTACCCCAGACCGTAACACTGTCTCCAAACAATCCTAATAGGGAAATGTGGCGTAAACACCATCCAACGCAGGATCCATTAGCATTTATCTCAACACCATGTGCCCTGCAGACTGGACAACTGGGCCAAAGCCTGTGCCGGTAATTTGCAGAGTCGTTTACATCTATCCATTAACATACTGCAGTGCCTGTTATTTGCAGAAGGCTCAGCAAGTGGAAAATCCTTCTGAGAATGTAAACAGGAACGTTTTTACAACGTGCTGATGCTGTCGTTAGGCAAAATAATGACATTTGTGTATTTAAGAAGCGGCTGTCACAAGATCTGAGCTGCCAAACAGGAAACAGACCATTGCTGTTTACCACTGAAACTGACCCCTGACCAAATTTTGGTTTCATTTGAGTTATAGACATAAAATCACTTTACACAAATGATCATTTCTGTCTTGGGTGCAAATTTGATCTTAATCCAACCAGACGGACTCTCCTATGGCGATGTCATTTTTCTGCATGTTACATAGTCCTCTCTCACCACCCCCAACATTACAACCACCTCCCCCTATACGCAATGTACCCTTGTGAATCCATTAGCAATGCTACTTGTGTATCTCTGTAAGCATCATCTTCACCATGACTGGATCATTATTAAAGCTCAGCAACGTTATGCAGCAATAAAGTGAAGTCAGCTGAGTACCTGAGTCTACTGAATGGCCAGGTTACACCTCCATCCATCACCAATTGATTTTTTTCTTCCCTGTTGGCATGGGCATATTCCAGGACAAGATTGCCAAGATTCATTGGGTTCAACTTGTCAAATAGTGGTTCAGGGAGCACGAGGAATGATTTTCACGCATGACTTGGTCACCACAGAGTTGTGACCTTAACCTCATTGAAGGTCTTTGGGATCTGCTGAAGGAGGCTTTATGGAGGTTCAACTCACACGTCAATACAGGATCTCGGGGGGAAATTAATGCAAATCTGGATGAAAATAAAGGGTGAGATGTTGCATAAGCATGTGGAAACAAAGCCATGACAAATGTGCGTCATAATCAAAGCTAAAGGTGGCCCAATGAAAAATTCAAAAGCCAATATTTTTTTTTTTGGCCGGGCAGTGTATGTACACAAGAAACATCTAGCTGCTTAGATGGTTTCAGAAATGCACCGGCAACATGCCAGGTCATTGTTAGCGGAGTGGCTAAGGGCACAGCCTTAGCCCTGGGGATTTGACCCAAAAACCCTTGAGTATCAATTCAAAGGTTGGTGGGTGAAATGCCCTGAAGTACGACTGCACCAAGAACCTAACCTCAATGTAGATGAAATTGTCAGTTGCCGCTAGAGGATTGAGGGGTCTGCCTGGCTAGAACAATGTCTATCCTACCAGCAAAAGTGTATCAAAACAGCCAAACACACAAAAGTTAAACATTTGAAGCCTTGGGCAAAGCCAGTCTGATTGGAAACATTTCATCAGGAGGAATCAGAAAAGACAGACATGACAGAGGAAGATGAAAGAGTAGGTGACCACTGGCAAGGAACAGAGCTGCCAGATAAAAAAACTCCACTCATCCAATCGGGCAGTTATGACTGCTGGAAATTCTGTACATTTTTCTCGGCCTTGTTTCATTTCCCATTCCAATTTATCAATATCTCTGCACTGGAAAAGCAGAGAGAAAGAGAAAGAGAAAGAGAGAGAAAAAGAGAGAGAGAAACATGCTGTCGGATCCAGACTGGTGAATAATTCAGAGGTTTTTCTGCTGAGAAGATGAAACAACAGACAGCTCTGGCACCATGAGACTCTAAGATCTGCGAGTGGGATGAGCTCCTCAGCAAGCCATAAGGAGCCTGGTGTTTTTAAGAGGTCACTCTAGCTGCATATTTCTATACTTTGGTGTTTTTTGTTTTTCTGGTTGGCAACTCTGGCGATGATCTATGAAAAATGCAAACATGTAATCACCATGGAAACGAATACATGTCCAACTTTTAAGGCGCAAGATGTAGAGGCAAGACTTAAAAAAATAACAGTAGCCAATGTACTTATTGGTTTCAGTTTGAATGATGGTAAAACTATCCAATCCATCTATAACAGGGGTGGGGAACCTGATCCATGGGGGGGCCGGTGCGGGTTTTTGGGATGGCCTCTCAATCAACCAATAATAAAGCAGCGGTTCTCAACTCCAGACCTGGGGACCCTCTGTTATTGGCTGATTGAGAGGCCACCCCAAACACCTGCACCCACACCAGCTCTCCGTGGAACAGGATCCCCACCCCTGATCTATAACTACAAATTGTAATGCATGGTTGTGCAGCAGGCAGGAGATAACATCCCAGATGAGATACCAGCAGGGGCACTGCGGGGGGCTGGGAAACCCAAAAGCACCCTAATGGCACCACTGGATACCAGTTCATCACATGGCACACAGTTACCCAAGAGCAACTGAGACTGATTTAGTAGAGATGCCAGTAGAGATGTCACCTAAAGTGCGATGCCTCTACATTGCGAAAGTAAAGACTTTATAAACTATTTCATTCGCAGATTCGCAAAAAAAATACGGAAACTGTCTGCGGCATGAAGATTGTAAGTGCTGCAAAATCTCAAGGGGGAAAGGAAGACTTTTCATGTGAATAATGAGTTCAGTGACAGACGTAAAGGTGAAGGTGTTTCAGGGGAGGCGCGGCAGCTTCCTGCGGAGCGACAGCAGGGCGCACTGAGGCCTGTGTAAATATTTAATTGGGAGTCGGCGACTCTGCTTTGCCCCCAGGTCCTGGCTGACACACTTGCGTTCGCTCTAGTAAAAGTCACCTTGCACTCCAAACCACGGCCCTCTGGAGACCCCGACTGCCACACAGAATAAGGGGGGAAGGGTTGTTTAAATTACACACGGCGGCGCTTTTAGTGAAGAAGCATTTATACGCCTTTTGCGCCGTGCGGATTTCCCTTTCATCTCGTATTTCTATAATTAAATTCTGCAAATCATCCATTTTATACCCATTCATGTTTTTTTCCACTTGTGTAATCAATTTTTGAGCGTATTTTACATGCATATTTATCTTGCGCAGGATAAAAACATTAAAAATAATGGGTACCCAGGGTGGGACTCTTAACCTTTTTAAAGCTTTATAATCAGTAACATTAGATGCGATTGATTAACCACAGATGCTCTTAAAAGTTGGTGTTTCCCATGTTCTTGCAATTAGACAAATAAGTACTTGTCTGTACTATGTACTATGTACTATGTACAATGTACTATGTACTATGTCTGTCCATTATTATTGCCCGGTTCTATGATACCTTGTGACATATTTATATGATTCATCCTCACTCTTTTACAATTCATTTCTTTCTCTGGCTGCTTATTTTGTGTTAGACTGCCGCCTGAAATGGGAGGCTAGCAGTGTAAAACAATTATATGGAGACAAAGTCTGGATGTCAGGTGGGTGACAAGCAGAAAGGTTTATGTGTGAGGAGTAAAGGCGGCTTGAGGGGTGGGGAACAGGAGCGACACGGAGATGCTACGGTGTCACAGGGATCGGCAGTATATCGCGTTCGACGAATGACGTGCTTAAGCCTGAAGTATCGCACGTCATTGTCATCACCTCCGAAAAATCAGGACTTTGTGATGGAATATCTGAAAACAGTAGGATCTTTGCCCGCAACCCCGAACAGGACAGGCAGTTTCAGAAAGTGGATGGATGGATGGATAGATGGATGGGTAGCATCCTCACCAGAATAGCAGGCTTAATTAATTGGCAGGGCTTGTCCTCAGCCAGCTGCACTCGCCTTTTCACCCCTTCTGAAGCCTTTTTCCTTGACAAATGTATGTATCCCATAAGCCTCTCCTGCTGACTGTCTCAGCAGCTACAACGTCTATAACGCTGGCTGTTTCCAGCACAGAGCACAGCCTCCAGGGACACTTTGGCTCCCGAATGCAATCCGCCTCAGCTTCAGACATAATAACATTAAATACTCTGATAGATTTTTCCCCCTGCCACGTTCATGCTCGAGGACGGGGGATTGGGGGTGTTTGGCAGACGGGGGCCTCAAGGGTCATTACCTACCTATTTATTTAAAGCACAACATGGCTGTCACCCTCTCTAAAGGAGCCGATTTGCTTATGAATTATCAGCATTGTTGAGATGTTTCATTTAACAAAGACAGCTCATGACCCTGTGGGAGGTGTGTGCCGGTGGTGGGGGGGGGGAGTATTGTTTTCCCTACTTCAGGGATACTCCTGGATGTAATGAATTATGGACAGTCACATATCGCCTAGTAGCCACCGGACCTGACCATGCGATGCAAATGCAAACTAGCGACACAGATAGGCTACGCGAGACTCTCGTGATGTTTCTCCACGTATGCAGCACTGATCGCCCGTCCAAAGGCCTTTCCTTCACTCCTCCATGCCGAGCTGGTCGCTGAGGCTGCCAGCGCCGTTCTGCGCCTGCGTGTAGATGAAACACCTTCCCCAGGTGTGCGTCTGCCTGCCTTTGTCAGGTATGAGCTGGCATCCTCGAGATGAAGCCTCCAGTCGCCGCGTGACGCAGAACCGGGCGGCCTCCTCCCCACGGGGCTCTGTCAGCTCTGCGGGCTGCTTCAGAACAGCTCCGCCGTCCTGCTCCCTTCTCCGGAGAACCAGAGCCATCCAGACAAAGTGGGGGAAAAAAGCCACATTTCCATTTGCATGTGCACAGAATCTCCGAATTCCCGCAAGCGCCTGCATCTTAACTAAGTAGCAGATCAACCAGCTGGCATGTGAGCTGCACACGCCACTAACTAATTACCAATCAGTGCCTGCAGGTGGTACTCAGCTTCCCCTGCCTGCTCGTCGGCACGGCGACACAGGAGGCGCAGGATTCTGATTGGCTGATATAGGCCAGATAGCACATAGCTATCGATCCTTAAGAGCTGGAGGCTGTGCCGTTTTACTTCGCTTCATATGAAAAATAAAGCCATTAAAAACTGAGGTTAAGTTCTATATCTGATTTTCATCGCCAGCGGGTGGAATTTTGCGTGGTAATTATGACGTATTCCCCAAAACCACTGATTGTACACAAAGCGTGATGTTGGAACCTGAGAGGGCAGCTAGCTAGCCATCCTTAACCAGCATGGCCCTGTAGCCGTTAGCATCTGACCCATGACCTCCTGCTAGCGACTCCTTCCTAAATATTTATCATCCTGGACCTGTGGGCCTCGTGCGTTTAAGGCTTGCACAATGTAGAATAGATTAAAACGATTTGTCCTGCATGCAACTCCTCTGGGAAGCTTCTGCTGACTGCTGATAAATTCTTTGCCTGTTTTCTTTGCTCTTCTCTGTGCCCCGTCCACAGATGCATGGTGTCGCCGCATCTCGCGACGGACTGAGCCAACCAACCGCAACAGATTCCAACGTTACTGTGGGTGACCAGGGCTGCCAGCTCTCACACATCTGGTGTGACGCTCATGCTTTCTGACTCTCACACTCACGCAAGGAACCTTACAGCAAATCTAGCTATATCATTCCATTATAAACCTAAAATTAGCTGCATCAAAAGTGCAGTTTGCAAACCGTACAGACTATTTACAAGGTAATAACACTGTTACATACATGTAAATACATGCGCATGTGTGTGCAGATTTGTGGCAGATTGCAAAGCTCACACCAGCCAGCTGACCAAAGCTGGCAACCCTGGGTGACTTGTGTGTCACCTTTGAATTACCAGCCGTTACATGAAAGAGACCTTTGGCTGCGTGGCTGTGGGGGGGCACTGAAACATCACACCTGCAGGCCATGGCTTTGCCAGCATGAAAACTCCTCCCTGGAGTGATACTGTACAATAACGGATTTCGTCGAGCTGACGGAACGTCCCCACACAATTGCCAGCCCACAAACCCACTGGCCAGTGGGGGCGATGCCCAGATGGCCAGTGTGCAGTGTGTGTGCAGTGTGTGTGTATGTGTGGTATGTGGACGCTCGGTGTGTGTGTGTGTGTGTGTGTGTGTGTAGGTATACCTATCCTTAAGAGGACACAATGTCCCCATAACGTGATAAATATCCATTTCTTCCTTATGGATTTGGTTTGAGCTGGTTAGGGGTTAAGGTTGCCATAGTAGCGTTAGCATTTTTCCCATAGAAGTGAATGAGCGGTCCTCATAAGGATAGGTATACCCAACTGTGCGTGTGTGTGTATGTGGTGTGTGTTCAGGTTTCTTGCTCTATAATGATTCCCATCCCCTGTCCACCCACGCAGCAACGCCAGAGAATGTTCTCAGAGCATTCGGATTGCTTTGCCGGGAATTTAATTAGCTCAGGTTACCTTCCTGTATGGAAGAAATGCTCCGTTTGGATCTCTGACAGCCCATAGGTGCCGTCGTGGCACAGCGGTAATTTATTAGCTTTGCATAGCGTCACTAAGGCAGCGTCTTTTGTGAGTCATTGAAAATGTTCACCACATCCACCCCTCCTGCAGAGAATTTCTACGTTTCAAAATTAAATCCTTGTTTAAATTATTAAACTTCACTGAAATTCAGTGTTACCTAATATCTATCAACTCAGTTGTATCGAAGTGTATATAAACATTATTATTTCCATACCATGTCCAAGTACTCTGCAAAGCAATTTTAGCTACATTTACTCTATGGGATGCTATTGTAATATCAATCTATTTTCTATAACTTATCCAGTGCTGGTTTAGAGCCAACACAGGGGTGAACCAGGGGGAGTGGGGGACCTGAACACAGCACCCTGGGCTATAGGACATTTCAGTGCCACCCCCTCAAAGACTATGGCATAGATGAGACCTCCCAGCACTCTAATTAACCGGCCAGATACTCTCCCAAAGCATTCCTCCATAACGCAAGGCCATTTTCTAAATTTCAGTGTTTTACTTGAAAATCCTTCCATGTTTAAAAATGCTTGAGATTTTATGTATTTAAGCTTATGCTTGGTCTTCTATACTATGTGAATAACCCTAATTACGGGCACTACAGGTTTAGGTTAGATATATTGTAGGATAATGATGAGGTTTCATTGTAGATTAAATTCTTTTTCTACTTGCTTTATTTATTTCCTTTATCTTCACGGCTTAAGAAAAACAGTTAAAAAATGTATGTAGTGTAATATACACTAGATAACGTATCCCCCTATCTTGCAAAACACATTTTCTTGAGGTTCACAATCTCCTTTGTCCTATCTGCCTGATATCTTTAACGTGTGACTTGTTTTTGTTTTTTGAATGAGTGCATCGAATGAAGAACTAAACGATAATAGTTTCTCACGGGAAATGCAAAGCATGTGATCACAGAGGCTCTGCTGATACTAATGGTTTGATGCATAATGAAATCCTCTCCCTCCTGCATCCTGACGAGCTAGGGGACAGCATTTTCGTCCCACCGTTGGTGGGATGTTGAAAGCAGTGAAGAATTAAATATTTTACATGCATCACAGGACAGCATGAAAAAAATGGCTTAAGTGAGAAAAAAAAAAGAAAAGAAAACCATTAATGGACCCACACAAAAGTATTTATGTCTCGTTAACAGGTAAAGGCAAAAAACAGCGCCAATATAGGGGCTGTTTGTCCGTGACTCATTGCTACATGAGCTATTTGGAGGGTCAGTCCCCAGCAGGTGGCACTGTTGTGCAAAGCCATGACCCTGTTAGTTATTCTGGCCCTGAGATGGAGAGGGTGAGCGACAGGGCTACAATTACATCCCAGCGGGGGGAAAACAGATGAAAAAACAGGCCTTCAATCTCAAATCATGGGTGGGATTTAATCACATACCTTATCACTGCGATCTCCGCACGGCGCTGTTGCTAACATGGATGCCTGAGGGTAGCTGTGATTTCTGGGCTCTTTAATGAGGACTAATCATTTCTTTTCTGTATGGAGTAATTGCACAGAGTATTTCAAGAGCAGACGTGTACGTCAAGCAGCTGATGGGGTAAACAGAGACGGTAGCCCACGTCAAAGCAGAGCCGGGTTCCGTTTCTGTGGCGTGGTCATTTTTTCCAGCATAGGACGGGACCATGCACCTTCATCCTCAGAGCAAAGCGAGATGCCTTAAAACATTTGCACAGCTGAGTTGTGAAAAAAAACTACTGGGCAAAGAAAAGGTCCATCAAAACCCTGTGGTAAGATGGAGACCTGCTTCCAATGAGATCTACTTCCATTTGGAACCTTTCATTATCTTTTCCTTATCTATTAACTGTTGCATTAAAGCAGGGCCCTTCAATTCTGACCCACGATTCCAAATCCAGGTCGTGTTTTCAGTTCTCCCAGGTAGTTACTTTAGTAATTACTGGTCCCGATTAGCCACAGAGGCTTCACCCCTGGCTCGTGGGTAAAGGAAGGCTGGAGAATCAGCAGGGTTCAGACCTTGAGGACTGTGATTTGAATTGTGCTGTATTAAACATTATTTTCATACCACACCCAAAATGTACTCTATGGGTTGCCATTGTAATATCCAACCATTTCTTATAATCGCTTATCCAGTGCAGGTTCAGAGACAACACAGCGGTCAACCATGAGGTGTGGGCCCTCAACAAAACGCTCTGGGGGGTGGGGGGGCATTTCAATGCCATCCCCTCAAAGATTGTGGTACAGATGAGACCCCCCAGCACCATAATTAACCATCAGATACTCTCACAAAGATACTCTGCAAACTAAAGCCATTTTCCAATTGCCAGTCAAGGCCAGGAAACCCCAGTTTCTACGTCACAGTGACTCAATTACTCAAATACCTCTTTGACCCGTTTCACACATAGTTTCACACTAATCGCTTATGAAATTGAAACACAGTATTTTACTTTCCCTTCGTCTGGCAGACTTTGAGCCTCAGTGGCCGGCAGCTGGAGCAAAGTAAATTTGCCTGTAGCTGGAGATGCCATGTCACAGGTTCGAGCGTTTCACCATTATTGCAGCGCGGTTCATTTCAGTGGGCAAACACAGGCTGAGCAAACAGTGTCGTGCCGAGTGAGAGCACAGCCGCCTGGCATACTGGTATGTTTGCCCTGGGCTCCCTGGCTCCAGCCACCTGCCCACACACACACACACACACACAGGTAATCTTTGTGGGGACTCTCCATTCATTTCTATGGGGAAACTTCTAATCACAACATACTGACTTAACCCCTACCCAGCTCTAACCTTAAACATAAGGACCCAAAAAAATGAGACTTTTGGCATTTTTACTTTTTTGATTATATTCACAGATCATTTTGGGGACCTGAAAAAGGTCCCCGCAATGAACCTGTACCTGGATTCAAATAACATTCTGAGGGATAGCCAACAAGGATTTAGAAGAGGTAGGTACTGTTTATCTAATCTATTAGAGGTACAATGTCACAGTGGGCCTGTGTTCATAGTGGGGTATCACAGGGTTCAATTTTAGGACCACTATTGTTCCTAATTTACATTAATGATATTGACACCAGTACAGTACAGTCAAACCTCGGTGTGCGAGTAAGTTGGTTTGCGAGTGTTTTGCAAGGTGAGCAGAATTTTTAAATAAATTATAACTCGATAAATGAGTGAGGTCTTGCAATACGAGTACATCTACGCTTCATGGGCCGAGCGTCACATGATATGAGCAGAGTTATTCTCTCTTAACATTCGCATTTTTTAAAATTTGTGTCCAAGTATAGACTTTTCTTTAGTAACGGTACTGGAACAATGGCCTCCCCATCAAAAAAAGGATGAAAGGGAAGGCAGTAAGAAGAAGGAGGTTATTACGGTGGAGGTTAAGAAGGAAATAAATAACCGTTGTGTTGTTGTTAATGTTAATGGCTACATTTCCTTATTGTTGCGCGTGAGTTTGCCCGTGTGTTATGTGTACCAGGTCTTATCCTTTTGTGTAATTAGCTTACGTAAATCTCCCACCGTGTGTGTGTGTATCGTATAGTTAGTGTAACCCACACCCACACACTTGTTCCTGCACAGCGAGCAGATGTGCTGAGGCATCCCAGGGCTGGGCCATGGCGGCGAGGACTTGCCAGCGACGGCATTGGCGGCCCTCCACAGGAGGCCAGGTGCCCTGCACAATCCAGCTCATTTGTGAAAGCTAGATTAGTGTCACAGCAGGGCAAGACAGTGGGATGATCCGCAGTATGGCTTACTGACAAACAGGGAACTTTATTAGAACAGACCTCAAACACGAAACAAGAGAGACCATGAGGGGTCAAAATAAAGGCAGGTAGCCTACACAAGAAGAAACATGGGCTGGAACTACAAGAGTGAAAGCAGAAGGAACACAACCACAGGAGGATTATCCACAGCAAACTGGCCACATCAAAGAACACACAGGATCCAAACACAAGGACCAACAAGAGCACAAAGCAAGGGCAGTCAAGGGTAACAAGGGCTAAACAAGGAACATGTGTGAACCATTAAAATTAACAAAACACCAAAGACTAGTGCCAACAAGAATCAGGTGTGGGTCAATTCACAATCACGAATGACTGCAATACTAGGAAAGGGGTGACCAGCGACACCTGCTGACCAGGCAGGGAAATGACAAGGCAGGGACTGATCCTGACAGATTTGGACATGCAAACTTGTTAGCTTTGCTTAGCACCACTAAGGCAGCATCATTTGTGAGTCTCAAAAAGTCATGTTCCGCACAGTAGGAGGCAGATGAAGATAAGCCTTTGTCATATTATAATTATAATAATTTCTAGTAGCACTACAGTGATGATAACAATAATAATTATACACTGTGATAGACTGGCATCCCATCCAGGGTGTCTCCCATGCCTCCTGCCCTGTGATAGACTGGCATCCCATCCAGGGTGTCTCCCATGCCTCCTGCCCTGTGATAGACTGGCATCCCATCCAGGGT
>JABFEA020000119.1:24279420-24289785 GCA_019775915.2 Cyphomyrus plagiostoma | reverse complement strand
CCCCCCCCCCCGGCCCGGGGGCCGCCCCCCCGCCGGGGGGGGCCGCCCCGGCCGGCGGCCCCCGGGCGCCCCCCCCCGGGGGGCTGGAGAAATCTCCGCAGCACATCTGGGAATGTGGAGCTGGAATGGGTCTTCTGGAGGACCCAGCGGTGGGGAGGAGGGGGGGGTTGTCGGCTCCTGCAGCCTCATGGGTGTTTACGCAAACCCCCCCAGGTGAGTGAATGGGGTGTCGAACGTCAGGATTGTCGTCACTGTGCTGGAAAGAGCAAGACATAGATGCCGTGACCCTGTAACCAGTCATTCTCAGGACTGCCCACCTCGCAGGGACACACGACGTCTCCCATGCAGTCAGTCCCGTGAGCAGATGGGGTGGGGGGGGGGGGGGAATCAGCAATCAGTCAGCTCCTGCTTAATTAGCATCCTGCAGAAAACCCTCCCCCAAGACGGCGCCTGTTCAGAAAGTGCAAGCACATGTGTCAGGGCCACCTCACCCCCCCCCCGCAACAATGGGCACGGTGTTCCGCTGGATGCCGGGATTGGACATCCAATCAGAATGTGGCCATGAGGCCCGACACCTCTCCCCCAGGTCCTGGCGGAAGCACGCCACCGCTTCGACGTCTCCCAGGCGATTCTCCCAGGGCTGGCGACCTCATGGAGCACTAACTCACAGTTGCTGTTGCTTCTTCATGCTGTTTGCTTCCTCTTTTGTCCTTCAGTTTGAATCTTTTTTAAACCATGTTTAAAAGTCATAGGAATGGTCACCTTCATTTTCCCCACCCTGCACTATATAAAGCAACGTTAGTAAACTGATGTAAATTGAGACGGCTCTCAGTAAAATGTACATTTTTTTTCCTTTCTTTCTAAAGAATATACTTTGATTTGTTTGCAACAGTAGCAGAATTCCATCCATTTCTTGAGACCTTTCATCCTACTCAGGGTTGTGGGGGGGGTCCCGAGCCTATCCCAGAGGCAAAGGACGCAGGGCAGGGAACAACCCAGAAGGGGGCGCCAACCCATCGCAAGACACACACATATATACACCTATGGGCAAATTGGTAGCTGCAATTTACCCCAGCATGTTTTTGGACTTTGGGGGGAAAACTGAAGTACCCAGAGGAAACCCCATGACAGCACAGGGAGAACACGAGAACATGCAATCAAGGAGGAGACTCAAACCCACATCCTAGAGGTGTGAGGCAGCAGTGCTAACCACTGCACCACCTGAGTAGCAGTATTGATGCTACTACTCCTTTATTATTTTATTATTTTGTTCATCCATCCATCCATCACACATTTATTTAATTGACTCAGTTATTTTTTTGTTTATTATTTTTTATTTTATTTTTAAATTCAGTCTGGGTGGGATACAGTGTTAGGGTTCAGATTTCCTGTGTTTAAAAAGATAAGTAAAACGCGTAACTGTGTTCATGTATCTTTGCTTTTTAAGCACTGCTTTTCAATGAATAGTTTTAAAAAAAAAAAAAGCAGCAGGAGAACTGGTACTGATGAAGGCTGCACATGCAACCTAGGGCACCACGGTGTTGTTTAGAAGGTAAATGTGCTTTTTATTGGGGGCCTCGGTTTGCAAAATGCTAATTGTAGTGCATGGGATTATGGGACAGCAGGGAAACCAACAATAAAGCTAAAGATTTTGTTTGATGCCCTGAATAAAGTAAAAGCTTAAGAAGGTAACATGCTGTGATACATCAGAGGAGACCTCAGTCCATATGAATATTGGTGCTGACTAAAGAGAGTTGTTTTCAGATGTTTCCACAGGAAGGCTGCTGTGCGCGTGTGCATGTGTTCCTGGTGGTAGCAAAGGCTTGTGGGAGTTCCTCATCCACTCTGTGAACCAAAGAAACCAGCTCCTCCCTGGCAGCAGTGCTGGCATCCTGGGGTTTGATTCCCAGAGCATGGAGTTTGTATGGGCGTGCCAAGTAATCAACAGGTGAGCTGCTCTGTCAATCAAATACACCAACCAATCATTTTTGAATTTAAGGTTCTCTTTTATCCTTAATCTGAAATCTGAAGTTAGAGTAGCAGATAACAGACAAATGAATAATAATATTGTCATTTGGGATGACAACCCTAAAACTACTTTATTAAACTTTCAACGTAAGTATATATTGTAATGACATAATAAATGATGAATATTTTACAATATAGGCAGTCCCCAGGTAACAAATGAAATCCCTTGCTTAAGTCTGTCTTCGGAAAGTCGGAAAAATAACAATACATTGCATAATAATAATAATTATACAATAATAATAAAAGTAACTACATACAGGACTGTACTGTACCTCAAGCCAACAAACGTCTAAAGCTGCTAATGTTTTCATGAGCATCACAGTGCAGTGCGTGCGTTTATTAGTATGAGCCGTTGCACTTAACTCTAATTTTTAATATAAAAGGCTAACCTTTGGCCAACACTGGCAGTTCTGAACAATGAGGTTTCACAACCCGATTTCCAGAGTGCCTTCAGTATCAACAGATGTCACTTCAAAGAAGCCAGACTGATGTTCCAGTTTCAAAAGTTTGAGACATTGAGGGGGGGTGGCAGGGGAGTTTAAGGCCTCCTCTGGGAAGACACCCCCCAATCCACCCCGCCAAGGCCCGTGTCTCTCTGCTTTAGAGGCCGAAGCCAAAAGGTGACACCACTGCTTCAGAAGTGTTCAGTTCTGCTGTGGTTGCAGCTGATGGGAGACGAGGTGGCGCACCCCAGCTGACAGGAGGGGAAGGCCGCCCCCGCGAGGCCTTGAACTCGACTGTGCCGTCACACGTCCTCCTGGATCCGTGGCAGCGGGCAGGAGCACGATCAAAATGTCCTTTGAGTCTTCATGTTATGAATTGTTCGGCTTGGAAAACGTTGAAGGACCTTCCATAGTGTCAAATCCGCAGAAGTAAAAATCTAATGACTGCGGTACGTAACCTGACAAGGAACTGTATGGAGCAAGAAGCCTCCCAACAGTGTCCTGCGGCATTTAGGAGCTGAGGCGCCCATCACCTGGGAAATGGACAACCAAGAAGAAAGTCCTGAAAAGGTCTTTCAAGACCTTTAGCTGTAACAGATTATGAAATCAGGGCCCGTATTCACAAAACATTTTGTGTTACCACTAAGAGTACTCCTAAATTGCAGTAAAAGTTAACTAGTTTTATTTTCCCTAAAACCTACTCACAAAGTGGCTGAGAGCAACTTTTAGTTAGGAAAAGAGCCAACTCCTAAGATAAAAGTAAGACTGTCGCTTTGGCTGACGTCAGTTCTCATGCACAAGCTTGTCTGCAATAACCACAGGGGTTGGCCAATGAGAGGCCAGTATGTGCTTGTGAAAATGTACACGCTACATGCCATAAACAGAAGTACAGTGGAAAAAACTTAGTGATCAACCACTTACATGGATCAAAACACTTGGGACCAAATCATTCCTGTACAAATACCGTTTAAATAGTTTACTTATAGTAATCACGCAGTCTGCATACAGTGTTCACTTGGGGTCTTCTTATAAATGACACTATACAGAAAAAAATAAAACTACACTAATTTTTTTTTTTTAACGGTAGCACTTTACAATAAGGTTCCCTTTTGTCACTTCTAAATGGTAGTAACATAATATAACTTGTTTAAATCATCTATCAATCTACAAAGTGTTACAACTTTATTAATAACCAGATTATAAGACATTCATAAACCCTTTATATGTGTAGCCTTATTGTAAAGCAGTACCTTTTTTTTACTACTTTACTTTGATGACAGATACTTTGCCTTGCGGTGACCCGTCTGCTTCTGGCTAGCTGCCTGTGGCTAATGCTGCGTGCAGAGACATCATGACGGGAAAAAGAAAGTCATTTTCTATCCATCACAAATATAAACTTGTCAAAGTTAATGATAAACCATCAAAACTGAGCCAACGAGACGCAGTACCGAAACTACAATAAGATATATTTTATGTACAGTACTGTTCTGTATTATAGCATACCTGAATTATACACAGCTCGGTAATTTAATTTGTACAGTACATTTGAAACAGCTGTGCTGTATTTCGAACCAATTTCAATTGTATTATATGGGGGTCCCATTGTGTATGACTGGGTTGCTTCGGTTGGTTGGAGATGTTACTGCTTCCCTCACAAGCCCCACAAACATCAGTATTCCCTCCCGAATGAAGCAGTGTCCTTTAAGTAATTCAGTATTGGTTTAATGTTTCCATGACATCGTAATGTGGACTGACAGCAGCCATTTTGCAACCGTGTGCGAATCATGTCTTAGTGACTTAGGAATCCTCTCGATTAATTTTTAGTTTTCCCAGACTAAGGAGCTACTGTTAGCCTTAAGATGATCGGTGAACACGGACCCAGGATGGCAGAGCTTCTGAGCTCCAGTGCAGAGTTTTGCAGAAGTCAGTGGCATAGATAAATATGCATAAGTTCATTTGGGTGTGGCGCAGACGACAGAACTCACAGGCCCAACAGAAAGGAAATGACCAAAAATGGCCCTGAACCACACAAGGCCCATTATTGCAACCGTCTTAAAACAGTTTCTCACAAACCAGGAGGATGGAGGTTCAGTTGTATTATGCAAAAAAAAAGAAAAAAAAACCACTAACGCTGGTTTCCTGTTTCACTGTCGCTTCCTTTCTGCTAGTGACGTATCCACAACATGACCTAGTCGCACTGGTCCAAGACTCAAAGGCAAGAAACAGCCTCCCTTTATCCAAAACAACTTAGTTTATTCAGGTATATTATTTACACTGGGCAACCTTGCTCCATATCTCTGTGCTCTATGCCCCCTGCTGGTCTTTGGAAGCATAGGTCCACTGGTTCCTAGAACACAGTATGAGCTTAGGCGGTCCTCTCGTTTTCCGGAAGGAAGCTGTGGAGTGTAAGGTCATCCCCTTCGCTCTCATCTACACTGGGGATCAGGGCCCCATTGGATTTTGGGTAGCGAAACTTGCCATGAGCGACATCACCGTCAGGTAGTAGGCTAGAGATGCACATCATCTCGGTGCCCTGATTCGCGCTCATCCTGTAGCGGTGTTTTTGGGCGGAGAGCTTGGTGCACAGGAAGATGGTGCAGACCATGAAGAAGGTAGCCACTGCAGCCAGGGAGGCTATGGCGATTAAGCATTGGCTCACCAACCCATCCTTGCGGGAAGAGCAATTACTGCCCCCTGATGCATTGTTCCCTTCATGGTGTATCGTAGAGGACCTGGTCTTTGCTGACGTAGTGGTCAAGGGATTCTTGGGGACCATAGCTCCCATGGAGGAGTTTGTAGAGTCAGTGGGCTTTGATGTGGAAATGACAGAGGCTTGGGTGGAGTCAGATGATCCTTTGCGTTTGTGAAGAGAAGCATTTGCTGAGCTGGATGTAACAAAAGTAGAGTCTGGGAGCCATGTGCTGGACTGAGCTGCTGAATGGGTCAAGTCAGACAGTGGTGGGGTTGAGTGAGGAGATGCAGAGATGGAGCTCGATATAGAATGGATTAAGTTTAGCAGTGTGGCGGTGGAGCCAGGCAGTCCAGAGGTGGAGTTAGACATGGAATGCGCCAAAAGTGTGGGGGGGGAGTGAGAATAGGTTGTGTTAGATGATGCTTGGGTGGAGGTGCTGTTTCCTGAAGAGGCAAGAGCAGGTTTTGAAGTCATCGCCAAAAGAAACTGGTGGTTGGTGGCTGACTGAAAGTTACTTGCAGGTTGACTAGTGGTTCCTCCCTGATCAGTTATTTCGATTGGCTCCTGGGTTCCACCTATTAGAGGCAATATAGAGGCCGCTTCCGTTTCATGGAGCATAGGTGCCGTCGTGGATCCGCCCACCGCCAATGCACCTATACTGGACGCTTCCTGCATACCACTCAGGGTGGTTGGGGCTCGCACGTTTGGTGACAGAGTCCCATTGGCCTCTTCCAGCAAGGCTTGAAGGAACATCACCAAAACCCACAGCATGAGAGAGAATGCCCAAGGAGCCATGGCAGCGGTTCTGGAAACACACGGAGTCAAACATTGATTACCAACCTGCTAGAAGCAGTAAAATTCAATTCCACTTTAAAAAACTATGAATACATAAATCACAGGTTATGTGTCATTGGTGTGTGTGAAAATATGCTCTACAACCTGAATATTCTATATTGTCGCATCTGCCTTATAATAAAATGCATTAGCAGCTGCTTCTTCTATTGTTTTTCCATCTTGTGGTTTTGTTGGTTGCCCGAAGACCTTGACAACCTATTTAACTGACGATATACATATTTCTGTTCTTGTGTAAAAAACATACTGCTCTGTGTCAGCAAAATCAAACCCATGTCACTATACAGAGTGGCAATAAGACCATATTTTTCCAGTAAAAATGCTCACTATTCTTTGTGAAATTACCACACCACATGTGGTACTTCATTTTTTTCCACGTGTTGAATTTTTTTGCACGTCATCTGCATTTGTGCTGGGAGCAGTGCCTACATGTAGAGCCAACTTATGCTTGTGTGATGGCAACTCTGCCCTGCCCCATTTAGTCTCCCCCCTTGATCGTTGTGCTGTAAAAACACAGATCCCCAGAGGACGTCTGAAACCTCACAGCATACAATAAAAAAAAAAAACCTGTGAAAAATCAGCGTCTGTAAAAGGACTAATTAATTGCAGACACTCCATGTGCTCAGAAACCATTCCATACAGTCACAGTAATGTTGGCTCATCAGAAGCAGCACCAGGCCAAAAAGAATTGTATGGTGATTGTGTAAAGTAAAAACAGAATATTAAGCTTTTCTCAAGAAGAAAGTATAAAACGACGGACTCAGGTTCCCCTCACACACACCACGAGGACCTGTGGGTTCATTCTTAGAATATACTTACTTCTCTAGCAAATGTATACCGAACAAAGACATACAGATTTACACACTTGCCTAGTCTCTTCCTTCCTCACAATCGTTAAAATATATAAAACAGATTTTCAGCATATAGCATGAGCTAAGTGGTTTCCCTTATAGTTTTGTAAGGTTTTCATACGATCGTCTGTCTGTACGTCTTCCACCTGTTGATTGTAGTCAGGGTAAACAAGGCTACTCTGCTTTTAGCGATTTTATACTTGGCTAACAAATAAACAGTCATGTTCGCCAATCATAATAAAATAATAATAATAATAATAATAATAATAAGCACCTCAAAGGTGGTAGAATTGATCAGTAAAGGTGGTACATTCAAATGAAATGTGCACTGCACTGAAAATGTTCTGAAAAAACAAAACACCGTAAAAATAAAACCAGACAAAATCGTGCAGCAGATTCTTGTTGAACAAATTTCGAAAACTGCATAGGTGTTTCAGGAAATGAGCAGCTGCCGTTTTCCATCAGATAAGCATAGAGTCTTTGGATGATGGCGATTTTGTGGGCCAAGGCGTTCCTACCTCACTCCAGACAGGGAAGATGGGAAGTCCTGTTCCACCAGCTGAGGATCTGAGATGTGGTCCGGGGCACGGTGCCTCCTACGGGTCGGCGACGTGGCCCGGAGCGAGTGTGTACCTGATGCGACGTGACAGGAAATGCGCCAGGCTGAGCTGAGGTTTTCGCAAAACACTGACGCAACCGCGTGGCCGACGAAGGAGAAGTGTGACATGGAGGAAGAAGCTGGTTTCCACACAGCGGCCCCAGTGGAGAAGACCTCCCACTCCAAGTAGCTGAGGGCCCGATCGGAGGGTGGTAACAGGCACAGCACGCTACCATGTAATGCACAGGGATTGCATGGAAACACTGAAAAGCCAGACAATGTCCAAGAGACACATCTCATGACCTTGAGAGAGGACCTACTAGACACCTCCCATGGCTCTCCTGCCCCTGCTGCATGCTGGTCCCAGCCCTGCCCCTTACTCCATACTCACTGCAATTTTCTATTGTCTCCCCTCTGACTTGCTCCTAACCTTCACAGCAAAACGCAGCCCCCCCGCCCCCTGACATAAGGCACTTTATCTCTAGCTGGTTTCCTTCCTATTGACGTGTTAGTGGTTGGTCGTGAGGTACCACTCTCGCCCAGCTTTGTTATGCAGATCCTTCTCCTCACCCTTTGCCTTGGCCGGTGCGAGATTCTTCCATCGGGGTTTAGGAAGAGCGGCATCAAAAGTCAACTCTGACAGCAGTGAAAAGGTCCAAGTTTAATTAGCCAGAGAACAACACTCCAGGCACTTGGGCCGTATATTACATTACATAAAGCCATGCAAACCTTATGCAGGCAGATTTCTTTGATGTTCACACCTTTCAGGATGCCTTTCCCAGTCCCATTTCTGGCTAGCAGACTTCGGAGAACGGAGAACTTCCCAGTTTTGTATGGAGCTGACTTACCGGCAGCTTTCTAAGCCACCTACGCTCTCTCATTACTGCACAACAGGGGCAAGTAGAACTCTGCATCTCTCAGTTTAGTCATTTCACAGGAATCACCAAAGCTTGCGCTTCCCGTCGTGCTTTTCCAAGATAGCATGAGTTATTTAGTACAATCCTCGGCCTGGTACACATGACTAGCAGTCATGCTATATATGCACCAATTTTGAGGTGACTGTTGAGGGCCCCTCCCCTCGGTCTTAGACATGCATTAACTCAAAATAACGTAATGGAATTTTGATGTATATTAGAAGCCACTACCATAGAAACTGCCCCCACCTCCCCTCAACTGCCCCCACCCCCATCAACTTCCTGTCACTTTCGCAACTCGGTGGCAGACAGTTTACGACAACAAATTTAAACATTAAACATCCCATAAGCAAAGCAGGAAGCTTTTTTTTTTTAAAAAAAAAAAAAAAAAACACAACACTACGGCTTTTCACAAAATACTGGCCCAAGTCTAAACCTCCAGGTACAAATTTAACCAGGCAAAACAAAACAAAGGACAGACAGCCATGGATTTTGATTGCTTCAACCCAATTTTTATTTGATTTAAAAATGGAGCGAGAGTCTCTCTCAGTGGGGACAGGATGAGTGACCAGGACCTGGAGATGCTGGTGTCACACAGATCACCACCAGAGAATCTGACCATTTATCACTCTGCTGTTCTGTAAACCCTGGATCTCACAGGCTGCCCAGATGTGCCAGAAACCATGGTGAGGACCCCCTCCCCCACAGTACAGCCAAACCAAAATCGTCCTAACAGCCCCCTCCACAACCAAACAGGCCAGACCATCATCACTTGCATGAGATTGAAGGTCTAACCTAAAGATCACCAAAAACATGTGTTCTGTATGGGACCCCTTTGTTCTCATCTGCCGTTTCAGGCCCTAAGCAGAGCCGGTGCTGGAAGGCGGCACTGCAGCCACCGCAGTGGACCTTCCGCTAACCAATATTCAGTTTCCCTTCCAAAACATCACAACTAAAAAATGACATCTTTGCTCAGTCTCTCAAGTTCCCCTCGGCAACAAGTCAGGGGAGACTTCCTCACAGAAACCACACCGTCGGTCGCGACCTGAGTCAGGGGGGGGCCGAGCGATTACAACGGCCCCGAAGGTCGACACCGACCCAAAAAAATTCAAGCGAAGAACGGCGCGCGTCTCGTCTTCCAGCGGTGTTGCTGAGGACGAGCCGCAGCACAGGAAACGGGTTATGCTCGTTTGGCGAAAAGTTTAAATTAAAAAAAATAAAACATAGGTGGGGACAACTAACGAACTGTTGCTGTCAACACAAACTGAGCCGCTGCAAAGCGAGAGCATTCATGTTAAAGACAGGGAAAAGTGGGCTAAACGGCTTCCCTGGAATGGAAAAACTGCGAGAAATAAATATTAACCTGGTGGTACGAGGAGGGCAAGCCACAATTCACTTGCAGCCCCCCCCCGCCCATTGTGGGGCCAATCTGGCTGTCCCTTAATTTGGACCAATCAAAAGATCAGATTAATGTAGTAATGTAGTATCAGGCATTGTGGGCCTTATTTATTCCACAGACCTGTAGGGAATTCTCAATTTCGTGATGGTTAAGGTCTTAATGTGTGGAAGAGTCAGCGACTGTTTTGGCCAGATATTGAAAGACACCAGGAACTGAAAGGGTGGAAAAAGCCCAACAAGAACTTGATGGCAAAGAATAAAATCATTGCTTTACCCTGTATTAAAATAAAAATAAGCGCCAGTTCACCTTTTCAGGGACCCTGCCAGTCACCCTGAGAGTTTCGATTCCCTATCGACCTGTGGAGTCCAGAGCAGGGGGTGCGATGGTAGCCACTCTGCTCACAGGAATAACTCACAGACGCTCGCATTTTCTGCAGCAGAGGCGTACGGCGCCCACCCTGCGCGAAGTTTGTGGAAAATGACCAAGCCGTTTGTCTTGGTATAACTGACAAATGGTACAAGCTCCGCGGGGGGGGGGGGGGGGGGGGGGGGGGGGGGGGGGGGGGGGGGGGGGGGGGGGGGGGGGGGG
>JABFEA020000119.1:24246612-24264512 GCA_019775915.2 Cyphomyrus plagiostoma | reverse complement strand
CACGCACACCTCTGTGCCCGTCTGCACCGGCATCACGCACACCTCTGTGCCCGTCTGCACCGGCATCACGCACACCTCTGTGCCCGTCTGCACCGGCATCACGCACACCTGTGCCAAGGACTGGAATCTTGTCTGCATTTAAGCTCCATGCTGAATTTCAATTTGCTGCAATCCATCCATCCATCCCCCAGTCACTTATCCAGTATAGTCATTAGGATGGCCACTGTTCCAGGTTACATTTAACCCTAATTATATACAAACAGGCAAGAACCCAGCAGACTTGGCCTGGCTGCAGGCCTCTCCAGCCAGGTACTTCATGTGGATGGTTCACCTTAACGGGGCACATAGAGGCAGAACCGAGAGCAACCGAGCTTCCCTACTGAACAACGTCAACCAGCCACTAATCTTCATCATTACCTTGTTAATCTCCTTGACACACGCCCTCGGCTAACAAACCAAGCGCTCGTGTTTGACGTCTTACTCAACAGTGCAGGAGCTTCCGGACTTGTGACTTGTGTCAGGGGAGTACGACGGCGTCGACGTGAGCTGAGGCGCATGAGGCGCCGCGGGGCCCGGGGCCCCTCCTAAAATAGGCCAGCCAAACCTCTTTGGACAAGTAGACGTGACACATTTACACAGGTACTGCAACCCTTAGGGCATCGTCACTACATCTCAACTACGAAAATAAATTCAGATTCATCGCATCCAGCTACCCGGCCATTGCTGTCCCCAACTCACATCCGCCGACCATCTGTGAAACGGGAGACGGCGAGAAACATGGCCGGCCACGCCGACCCAGCGATCTGCCTAATCCAGAAGCACACTGTCCGTCCTCAGCAGGAACAAGGCACAGAAAGGCGGATTAAGCTCAGAGCCAAAAGACAAGACTGCTTCAGCACCATTATTGTACATCTCAGTCTCCAAAACCCAAGATGTAGCACCTTTGTTTACTTCAACAGTAAAACTCCCGATTAAAAAAAAAAAAAAAATGCATGGCTACTGGTCCAATGCCATTTTCAGAGGGCACTTTACGACCAGTGTCGCAGAGGAGGTGCTGAAATCGTCCGAGACGTGGAAACACAGAACTGTACGTTATACGAACAGGCAGCGCGCAGATCCAGGGAGTATTGGAGGGTGATCCGGTCAATATGCATATCTGGCCCTTCAGATTCCAGAGGCCGGGCAGCCATTGCTCATGAGGCCCATCCTCACATGCGCAGGTCTGCGCCGTCTTCCAGATCGCAGACGCCGCCGGCCTCGAGCTGCGTTTACCAACAGCACTGTGTTGCTCAGCAACCGCACTCACGCGGGGAGGAGCCAAGTGGAACACGGAGGAACAAAAAAAAAAAAAAAAAAAAAGAGAATGATGACCGGACTGTTTCAAGCAGGATGGGGCAGTTGTGCCCTGCGCTCATCTCTAAACACCTGTCAATGCTGGGCTTTCAAAGACGCCACTGTACGAATGGCTAGCAGCTTCTGCAAGTATTTCCGTCAAACATTTAGACGCAGGAGTAAAATAGAAGGTCGAAAACAAAAACAACCAGGCAAATTTTAATATTCAGTCAGATTTATCCTGTATCATGACGTACGGAGGAGCTAGTGGAGGGTTTTCACGCCCGAACGACACTAGCTGGATACAGGAGTCTTATACAATTCCATGTCAATGGCAAGGTGCTGAGATTCGTAGTAAATGTCAATACAGTTACTCCTCCTCGGCAGAACCGTCAGCTACACAAAGCTGGCACTTTTGCGCAGACCCACGGTGCGTTTTCCTACAGGACTGCAGGGTGGGCGAGCAATCACCTGCGGCCATTCTGGAAGGTGAAGGATTCTCAGCGTAGGGCAGACAGGGAGAGAACCATGCCACTCACCCCCCGCCCCACACCAGGAAGCCAGACTTCCTGCAAAAACCATTCTTTCAGAGGACGATTAGGGGAACGGCTTGAGGAGTCAAGGCTCAAACCCTGACACTGCGCGCCAGTGAAAGCTGGGGGGCGTCGTGTTCCACGACTGTGCCAGTCGCCCTTATTATTCAGAACCAGTTACACCTGAGTTTGAAAAAGGGGTGCATTGTACTTGGGAAAACAGCTATTGTGATATTGCATTTGAGCTCTTAGTGCCCTTTTAATCTTCAGACCCACATGAAGAGGGAATTTCCCCAACAGCCTGGAACCCAGAATCACCACCAGCGGCTGGCGAACCGCAACCGATGTCACCCTGGAAGCCCATTGGTCAGACAGAGGGGTCACCTGATCTCATGAGGAGATTACTGCCATTACAGTCGCAGACATGGCGTCGCGGCTAAAGGCACAATGAAATCTGAGATGACGGACATGCTCTTGGCGGTGGGGCGTGGGGCTTAGCACCACCCGCCTCCACCTCCCCACAAAAGAAATGCAAATCTCAGGGGAGGAAAACTGAGGAAGCTCAGCAGTTGCTGACGTCCCTCCATTTTCCCCAAACCACCTGGAGAGGGACAGAACACTGGAATCACCACAAACTGAATGGGATGGTTCCAGAACATTCATGGGGGGTTTTTCCTTACACAAAAACGTTCTGACGGCAGAAGGAAAATAATTGGTTCTCTCTCTGAACCAGTGAGATTGTAAAAGTGGTGGGTCAAAAAAAAAGGATGCAGGACTAAGACACCCAATTGGTGGATCCTGTCTCCTCTAGTTGCTTGGACCCACCTCCTCTGCAATTGGATTGGCCACGTCTCTGAACCAATCATTTTTCTTTCTGTCCCCTGAACGTTTTTTGTACAAGTAAAACTTCCACTAGGCTCCAAAAGCAGCATAGACAAAGGCGCCAGACCCAGGGCAGCAAAGAGGCGTACGCGCCGATCAGCGGCACAGCTTTGTTCTGACTTAAAACCAAAAAGAACACCAGTCAAGAGCCCCCCCCCCCCCACTCACCAAAAACACCCCAAATCACCTTTGGTCTTGGAGCAGAGGTACGTTCAACTCCATAAACGGTGAAATTCAGGTGCCCGATCACCATGACGACGGAGACCGCAATGATGTCAGAGCCACCCACGTCGACGCGTTTGGCCATCGGGAATATGCGGTAAAAATACATTTCAAATGGCCTCGTGCCCCAGGGCCGCTGCCAGCTTCTGGCTGTCAGTCCTAATATGCAGCGGCTCTGCAGAAATAGCCCTGAGAACCACTCTGGTGAGCAACGGCCAGACACCTCCACACATTGCTAATGACAAGTGACACACCCAAGAGTATTTAAGCAGAGTCCAATGGACTGGGCCACCTGTGGATCCTACTGCCTTTCCCATTATGCAGCAAATCACCAGCATGAAGGGCTCAGATACTGGTCCTGCTGCCTCACATCCGAGTTGGAGGCTGCATGTTCTCCCAGTGTGACTTCAGGGTTCTCCAGCTACACCAGTTACCTACCGCACGCTAGATTTACTGGAATCCCCAGACTGACCATAGTGTGTGTATGTAGCGCACCTTAGACTGGCATCCCTTCCGGGCATACCCCTGCAGCGGGCCTTTGCCGTCTGGGGTCGACTCCAGGCTCAAAGTAGCCTTGCCCAGAATAAACCATGAGAAGACGAACAGATAGATGGCAGACATCACTGCAGTGAGGTTAGTTATACAAGAGCAGCAGAAAACCAGTCAGTTCAACAGAAAGCATATCTGTGGTCCCAGAGTACGTTTTGGCTGCCAGTCTGTCACAAAGTACCTTTTTCGCAACTGATCATACCAGGGCAGCGTTTTAGCCAAACAGCACCAACATACCCGTTACAACCCACCGAGTGCCCCCAGCTAGGAGCGAATATGCAATCCCACCGAGCGGAAACTCCTAAATCGTGCACAGCTCGGATGACACCTGGGTGTCCCAGAACCCAAGAGCCTGAGAGAACACGAAGGTGGAATCTAGCGCCAAACCTCCTCTCTGCCCGGGTAGAATGGCAGAGGAGGAGACAGAAGACTGAGGTGTTACTAAAAGCATCAACCGTCCAATGACCATTCCAGAACTCGGATTTTTTTATTTTTAATTTTTTTTTTTTTTTTTTTTTTAAACCGTGATGATTCATTCGCCAGTAGCACCGTCCCGGCATATCTGCAAAGATCAGGTGGGCAGTTACTTATACAAAACATAACCCCCTCCAATCAAAAAAATCACCTTGAGATTTAGCAAACACAAGGGGAATAAAAAACAAACAAAAAAAAAAAAAAACATAAGAATCTGTGCACCTGCACCCAAGGCCCCCCCATGAGCCCTCTCCAACAAAATGCCCATCTGGGTCTCACAGCAAGACACCCCTATTTCAACAGCAAAAAAGGAATAAAAATTGAATTATATTCACCACCCCCCCAGCACGGCTCAGGCTAATCCAATCAGGCAAGCCGGCTTCCAGATCTGACAGGGGCAGGCCAAGGCGAGACGGCAAAGGTTAAAATGTCACGCCGATTCACTGTGCTCTGCAGTTTCCCTCAAACCAACTAGCTTCACACAACAGGCTTTTTTACAAAGTGGGAGGGATTCACGACAGACCAGGAGAGACTGACACGCAACACCACCAGAACCTGAGGTCTGACCTTTCGGCAGGAGGTAAATGAGGTTCCGTCTTCAAAACCAGCCTCCGAGATCATGGCATTTCAGCCCAGACCTGCTATTATTCCCAAATTGCCAAAACAAATCAATCATCACAGTGATATCTGTAGAAAAAATATAGCATCAGGGGAAGAAATACAGCCCCTTAATAGCAATCAGCAGACATTAATTTAACAAGTGTTTGTACAAATGTTCACAGGAATCATTTTGACCCTCTGACTTCAGATTCTTGGCACAACATGAAATTAGAATTCCAAAGTTTTCTAATTTATGCCTTTTCTTACTAGACCGTCACCCAATCCTTCACATTACCGATTTCATATTATTACCAACACCTTCTTATAAGCCTCTGATATTCAAATGCGACAGAGACTAAATACGACTTAATTCACTGACTCAATGCCAGCAAAAGGAACAAGTGCATTCCGAAATTAAAAAAAAATTGTTCTCGCCATGATTGAGTGAACTCCATATCCCAGCATCCCTCACTACTGAATGCTGTGCAGGACTGCTGACAGACCCAAGCTCAAAATCCAGAAGTAAAGGAGTCTAATACCAGAATAAAATAAGTCCAGATATTAAAATTCCAGACCAAGATTTTGTTTCAACCAACCAGTTGAGTACTCTGACTGACTCTTTATACTCAACTGTTTGGTTGAAATCAAATCTTGGTCTGGATTTTCACTTTCTGGACATGAACTATTCACCCCTCTACCATAATACAATACTCCCAACACTAATTTCTCCACCAACCGCCAAATACACTGGCCAGCAATATTCTCCTATCATCAAAAACAGACCCAGACACTAGGCCATTTCATCAAGACATTAAATGGTTACATCAATGCTGACATCACAAAACCTTTGGTAAATGGACACAGGGGACTGAGAGCTATGGCTCGTACAGCAAAGTAATGATCACCAGAAAGTTGCAGCAATAACAGCCCATTTAGCTCAACTGTAAATCAAAAAGATGAATAATTCACAGATTAACAGATACACAGGACAGTACATACAGGGGCAGCGCTGACAGTCTGGAATGTCCAAAGGTTCAGGTGATCAGCCTCATTGGATGGAATAGTATTTGTTTGTCATTTTGATTGTGTGTGTGTGTGTGTGTGTGTGTGTGTCAGGGGGGAGGAGGCCTCTGACCAGGACCCACTCCGCACCCTGGATGCATTAGGCACCCTGCCAGACACTCACAGCATCTCTTGCCCAATTTCACTCAACATCCTGACCTACTTCTTCACGCAGCCTCCCCCAGCGGCGGGTAGGGCACGTGGGCCGGGCAGGGCGGCCCTGTAGCTGCGTGATCATCAGGCTGTCTGGCAGCCAAAGCCGAACGGACTCAATCACCCACGCGTCCCAGCTGCCACACAGGAGACATCTGGGATGGGACTGGATTACACACGGCAGGCAAAAGGCCACAGGTCTCAGAACGGCTCCGGTTTCCATCCTCAAACAGGTAGTCAACACAAATTACTTTAGTTGCGTCCTTACATGAATTTAAAAAACAACTTGGCCTACTGTTGTGAATATTTCAAACTTGACCAACTGTCAAAGATAGGGATATCATTGCCAGTCACAGATTACAATTACTGAGTTCCTAACAGGAGATGCAATTAAAATCAATAAAATGATACCATACTGTTTTTTTTTTTTTTTTTTTTAAATGAAACTGATCATTCACTGCCCTCTGCCAGACTCCCTAAAGCAATGCAGTTTAGTATTCAGCAAGCAGTTTAGTATTCAGCAACCCCCCCCCCCATTACTGCGCCTCAGAAACGGCTGGTATTACCTCTGCCTGAGATTTCTTTACACCCGTTTTACCGTGAGCACAAGAGGACTCGCACAAAACGTCCTAGAGAAACAACTGCAAAATTAGATATGGCGTTTAGTGCAAAATCAGATATGTGACAAACGCGTTGAAATGGCAAATAAGAAACGATTCAAAAACGATTCATTTCCCAGTTATTGCATAATTAATATTATATTTTAACGAAATTATTTTATAATACGGTGTGATTCTGGGTAGGATACAATGATCGACATTTTAAAGCTTAATGCGACTGCATCCATAATAATCATCTTCATAACATTATTATTATTAAATCAAGCGGGGCACTAATTTTCCCGGCAGCAGGTGACCCCTCCGCATCGCCATCAGCCACGGTGACATCATGCTGTGACTTATGATCACAGTCTTTCACCTCAAACATGTGGTCAGTGGGCAGTCGCGTCCTAACGTGGCTCGTTTTGGTCGGGATCGCCTCGGAGATCCGTCGGCCCCGCGGTCGACCAGCAGAGACGGATCTGTTCGAGGTCAGTAACCCCTGGCCAGCGCCAGATGTCACAAACGCAAAACGTGAATGGGAAGGGGGATGGGGCGGCAGGTTGGCCGCGGACATACGGACAGACGGCGCCTGATTGATCCTATTGCGTTTGAGTACCATCTCTGCAGGCTGCATTACGTAATCGCGGTTTCTACCCGATGGATCATGGATGGTATGCCTCCCAATTTCTAATTTCCATTTTTTTTCGCTCTTCTAATAACAGGGAAATCACACAATCCGTAAATCGCTCTGGTTTTGGTCGGATAAAGTGGCCTCGACGACAAATAATTTTTGCAAACATATATATTTCGGTTTAGGGAATCATAAGTAGGTGGCGTCAGCGGCGATATAACCCGCAGATCTCTGATTCAGTCAGCAGGAGCCATTTGCCGGAGTGAACCAGGAAACCTATTTCTACATCCAGCCGGGCGGAGCAGCTAGTCAGAGCAAGCACACCACTGTTTGCAAATTTCACCTCCAACAGTTCAAATTAAAACCAATATCTCCCCGCTACTCAAAAATATAAAATTATTTAAAAATGAAACAAACACAGGCATACGCTTTGCATTAAAATATATATGATTCTACCATATTATTGTAAGATCACATAATTAACAGCGCCTGCTGGCAGACTACTTGTATCTCCCCATACACAGGTAAGCAAAGCTGCACCGGTCTTGTTAGCTTAGCTAGTCAAACGGACCCAATCATGTGAAACCGACAAATACCAACAGAGCATGCATAATTTCCTACAACCCATTCAAATCTTTTGAACGCAATCTGAGACATTCAGCACACGGCCCGAGTTATTACGAACCCCTTACCTCTTTGATGTATGTAAACAATCCCTAAAAATTAGCCAATTGACGATTTAAAACATGTAAATGCTCTTGCCAACACAGAATATATCCAATTGTTTCCTCCCTGCTGCAAACCGCTGATAGTTCGCCTGCTCTTTTCTCCAACTCCCTGGCACCAATTAACCGGAAGCAACGCCCTATTTTATCCCCTCCTTTTCCAAATTCTAGCCAAACACGTTTGGAATATTTGGAGTGGCGGCCACGTCCTCCAATCACAGTCGCATACAGTGAGTCCTACTGTCTCTGTGGAAAATATGGAATGCGGGTGTGACTGGGCTGGCCAGTTGCATGGAGGAAGTGGACGATGGCGATTTATAAGTGATTAACAACTAATTTTGACAAAAAATTAGATTAGAAAAGACTGAACAAAATTCATACTTGTGACTAAACCACCACTGAAAACAACTGGCCTGGTAATATTTAGGAATGCACGTGCATAGCGCTAATCACGAAATAGTTTACATATTCGGAAATAGACCTGAATGGTCTGCAGCTTGCATTTTCTGTTAATAATCTGGCGTTTAAATATTGGCCTCAAAATACTCGAAATTCCTACAGAGAACTGCAATTTTTTTCTATAATCTCAAAACGATACGACAGGTTACATATACCTAAATTGTTTTTCCCATAAAGTTACAACCATGTCCTCATTGATTTTTTTCCCAAGCATGGTGGCTGCTTTACTACGCACACACGCATGGGAAGACCATTCTCCTTTTTGGATATATAACTTTACTAAATGATGGCAGCCTGATTTTTCAACGACAAACGTAGAACAATTAAAATAGTGCCCTCTATTGGTTTCATAGCTGAACGTCAGTTTGGGTTTACATGTCTTAGTTTCTACCTTTCTTCAGATAAAGCACACACTTACCTTAATTTGTTGCGTACACCTCACTAATTTTCCCAGAAGGAATTGGTTTTGGAAAGTCTACAGCCTTTGCTATCCAACAAAATCCTAGTACAATTTTTTTTTAAGCATAACTATAAAAGATTGATATACGCTACCTAATAAAAATGAAAGGAACACGTTTAAAACACATCAGATCTCAATAGGAAAAATCATGCTGTATATCTATACTGATATGAACTGGGTAATGTGTTAGGAATGAAAGGATGCCACATCGTTTGATGGAAATGAAAACTATCAACCTACAGAGGTCTGAATTAAAAGCCACCCTGAAAATCAAAGTGAAAAAATGATGCAGCAGGCTGGTCCATTTTGCTGAAATGTCATTGCAGCAATTCAAAATCATACTCAGTAGTTTGTATGGCCCCCACGTGCTTGTAGGCGTGTCTGATAATGTCGGGGCATGATCCTAATGAGGCGACGGATGGTGTCCTGGGGGATCTCCTCCCAGATCTGAACCAGGGCATCACTGAGCTCCTGGACAGTCTGTGGTGCAACTTGGCGGAGTCAGATGGATCGAAACATAATGTCCCAGAGGTTTTCTGTTGGATTTAGGTCAGGTAAGTGTGGGGGCCACGCAATAGTATCAATTCCTTCAGGAAATGCCTGCATACTCTCGCCACATAAGGCCCGACATTGTCGTTCACCAGGAGGAACCCAGGACCTACTGCACCATTGTAGGGTCTGACAATGGGTTGATGGATTTCATCCCGGTATCTAGTGGCAGTTAGGGTGCCATTGTCTAGCCTGTAGAGGTCTGTGCGTCCCTTCATGGATATGCCTCCCCAGACCATCACTGACCCACCATCAAACCGGTCATGCTGAACAATGTTACAGACAACATAATGTTCTCCACGGCTTCTCCAGACCCTTTCATGTCTGTCACATGTGCTCAGGGTGAATCTTCTCTCATCTGTGAAAAGCACAGGGCACCAGTGGTGGACCTGCTAATTATGGTATTCTATGGCAAATGCCAATCAAGCTCCACGGTCCTGGGCAGTGAGCACAGGGCCCACTAGAGGGCGTCGGGCCCTCAGGCCACCCTCATGAAGTCTGTTTCTGATTGTTTGCTCAGACACACTCACACTAGTGGCCTGCTGGAGGTCATTCAGTAGGGGTCTGGCAGTGCTCTTCCTGTTCCTCCTTGCACAAAGGAGCAAATACTGGTCCTGCTGATGGGTTAAGGACCTTCTACAGCCCTGTCCAGCTCTCCTAGAGTAACTACCTGTCTCCTGGAATCTCCTCCATGGCCTTGAGATTGTGCTGGGAGACACAGTAAACCTTCTGGCACATATTGATGCACCATCCTGAAGGAGTTGGACTACCTGCGCAACCTCTGTAGGGTCCAGGTATTGCCTTATGCTGTCAGTAGTGACACTAACCATAAAAAAGATGGGGAGGGAAAAATGTCAGTGGCCTCCACCTGTTTAACCATTCCTGTATTTTCAATGCATACCAATTTTAGATTCTGTTCTAACTGATCTATTTAATGAGCAGATACTTTCATATAGCTTGTCACTATTCAACCATCACATAAGTTCAGGATATGTGTAGGAAAATAATTGGCTTTACCTGTGACCCTAACCAGGATATGCGATTAAAAGTTGGATGGATGGATGATTGACTTTAAAATATAAAATGTGAAATACTTATCACAGCCAACCTGCTTCATCTGTCATATGAAAATTCAGCACGCTTGCTAGCATTGGAAGTCTACACAGATTTTTGAGATTCTAACAGGCAATGTTTTTATTACGAGAGTTCACCACCATGGCATCTGGAGCCCAGGGCAAGTATCTAAGTCGCTTCAATCTGAGTTAGTCATAAGTGTGTACATTCGCTTTGGAAACATGCGGGTGACACGCTACAGTATTGGTACAGCACGGATTTTATTGGAGGACACACATGTCTTTCAAAATCCACCAAGAGACACTGCAGTAATAACGGCTTTAATAAGCAGTGATGAGAGAAACTCTGTAACACACACTGTGTGGGATTATCATCCATCCATTCATCTGTTTTCTGTAACTGCTTTATGGTGTTGTGGGCGGAGGTACAAAGTTTAGGTCTAGAGATTAAAAGTCCAGGCTAAGATTACTTTTACTCTATAGACCTGAACTATCCACCTCTGGTTGAGGGGGTCTGAAGTCTATTGGTGCAAGCAGAGAACAACCCAGAATGGGGCACCAACCCATCACAGGGCACACATCTATGGGCAATTTGGTAACTCCAGTCAGCCTCAGCATGTTTCTGGACTGTGGGGGAACCAGAGAACATGAAGGAAACCACACAATGACAGGGGGAAAACATGCAAACTCCACACACATGGAGCCATGGCAGGGATTCAAACCCCGATCCCAGATCCCTGACCACTGCACCACCATGCCGCCTCAGGCTTACCATATACACTTCAATTTAAATTTACTATTTAAACCACTTGTTAACTGGCTGGTTGTCTTAAACCAGGGTCTCACTCACCCACGCCACAAACACAGTAAACTTTTCACAGTGGGGGTTTCAAAGTTTTTCCAGTCACTCATGATAAAGATAAAGTAACATATAAAGAACTGTCTATCCACTTGTTTAGTGTTCTACCACAAGGTGGAGTTATATTACAATTTCTACAAGAATAACATGCCTGTTCTAAAGGAAGATTGTATCATTCCTTGTGGGATAAAAGAACCGGTCACCCATTCCTGGGAGCTGTGTTCAACACCACTGTGGGGAGCCTGTGCTTTGCATGAATCTCTGCTTTTGGTATGAACACAAACTCAACACAACACCATTACATTATTTACAGATCTCAGCACATCTTTCATGGGACGTTTCCAATGGCAGTAAATGCACAGCAAGTTAGTAGTTCTCAAACCCTTGCATACCTTCACTGGCCATGGCATCTTCCTGTATCTATAGTTCTAACCCTGAGGTTCACCCTCACTCTCTTTTATTGGCGTCTCCCATCAGTCTCAAGCAGGAGCTTCACCAGAGATTTTTCTGAAAAGGGTGGCTAGGATTTTGCTGCGGGTTCTAATTTTAATATAAATGAATGAGAGCACATAACATAAACTAATTAGCACTGATTTATTTGAGAGGGGGGTAAAGCCCCATGAAATAGCCCCAGTGACACACGTGTGCTGAAGTCAGACAGAACATCTTACCCTTCTTTGGTGTGGAAGCCGTCTCAGGAATTTTTTCTGCCGACTTCTTTGGGGGGTCAAAAGTGCTCTTCATCTGCTCCACCTTCACAGTCTGCTTGCTCTTCCTCGCCTCTTCAAGCCTCATCCAGCTCTTACTCTTTTCTTGTATCTGAATTGTCTCCTTGAGGAGTCCAGAGACGTCGCGGGGAGCGTGGGTTTTGGGTGTAGCAAGGCTGCTTGGCTCAGTGCGGGCAGGGCTCGGGCTCCTGGGGTCGGGCCTGGAAACCTGCTCCATCTCAGTCCCTGTGTCCTGTAGCTCGAGATCAGGTTCCGAGCTGTGCAGGTCCATAGACTGCGGGTCTGCCTCTGAGTCAGCCAAAAGCAAGGCTAGGTAGCGGTCAACTTCAGATAGAGGTAGACGTAATTTGGGCTTTTTGGGGACAGGCGGAGGGGGACCCTTCTCCCTCCTTTCTGGCAGGTAACCCAAGTCCCCCAAGAAGGTGATGTCATGCCCCATTAAATCTACATCAGGGGGAATATCTGTTTCCTGTGGGTGTCCCATCATTTGATTGCCTCTATCAAAAGTTGTTCTTAGTCCTCTTTCCTCCACATTGCTGTGGCTCCCAAAATCAGCGTGGCTCTCATCATATCGTGTCCTTTGTCTTTTTTCTGAGTATGTTTCTGGCCCAAAATGAGCAACATTTGCTAGCTCAGCTTCACACAGAATGGAGACTAAGTCCATATGAGTAGCCCCCCTGCAGTAATCTGCTCCCGCGACATCTGCTCTCGTCCTGTAGCGTGATCTCCTCACCTCGGTAGACTCCGGCAATCGGGCAGCAGAAGCGAGGTAGTCAGGCTCATTTTCCCATGTCACCTGAGGACCATTCTTTATATCCTCATATTCCTTAAAACCAATCTGGGATGATGCAGGAGATTCTACATCAGGGTTAAAGTGGTCTGAGGGGATTGTGACGGAATACTCACTGTGTTCCCCAGCGCCTCCCATTAACACCAGATCACGCCATCTTAGGTGGCTCACCTCCATCAGTTCTTCTGGCGATTCTATCTCATAGGGCTTCATGGTGCTCTCGGCATCCTTCTCACTGTGGGAATGCAGGCCACGCCTCCGAACCCTCTGAGCCTCCAAAGCTTGCATATCCCCATGAGGCATTTTTGGCTTTTTTGGAACAGGTGGTGGCGGTCCCTTGGCCTTAGCCCTCTTTTTCAGTGAAACCCGATCAAACGGGACACCAGAGGAGAACACCCCAGCCATGTCTGTCTCCGCTTCAGAGTGAATTTCAGACCCAGAGATGCCATCTTTGTGCCTCTCATCCCTCTGTAATGGCCCTGTCTGTCCTCTTTGCATATCATCCTTATGTACGTTGGTACGAGAGAGAAGACCATCAGCTGTGGCCTTTGCATCTTCAGTGTTTATGTCAACATAGCTTTCAGAATTGGGGTTACTCCCATCTGACAGTCTTGCAGTGCCGTTCCCTGTGGTTGGTACTGCTGAATTTGCATCTTCACTTTCTGGTAGGTTTGGGATGGAGCTTGTTTTATCTCCTTCTTCCATTGAACCTTTTTCCCAAATGACCTCTGACCTCAGCTCAATATCTGCCATCCTTGTTTCATTCCCCTCTAGGAAGATCTTTGATGTCCGGGTGGTGACAGCAGTGTTATAAGCAGACTCTTCTCTCGTCGTCACCTGTGCAGTTTTCCGTTTGTTCTCATGACTTTGTGGTTCTGGAGGACCTGCTGACAGAGGCCTGGATGGTGCTGTTGTGGATAGTGATACAGCCATGGAATTAGCACTTAACATAGCACTGCCCTCGTTTGATTGGTTGGCCCTTACATCCTCTACGACTGGTGTTGATGTTTGCTCCGCCTCTTCTCTTTCTGTCTCTTTGAGATTTGCTGTCTCCTCGTCGGAACATGGGTCATACCCAAAAACAGCAGTCATGGGCTTGACTCCATCCAGCTCTTTGAGGGAAGCAACATGTGAGTCCATCTTGTTTTCTGGCAGGTGGGAGGAGCCTACACAAGATTGATTTGGTTCTATTTGTGAGACGGTTTCCATCTTTGGTGGTTGAGAGACAAGAGGAATACCAGACTTTTCATCGCCACATAATGGCCCCCTCAGTGCTGGTTGTTTTGAGTCTTTTTCGAGGCCAGACAGAAAAGAAAGCTGGCAGGTCACGGGTTCCGTTACTGCTGCAGAAGAATGTTTTCTTCTAGCAAGATGGATTTCAGGCACTGCATCACCTCCCTCAGGCTGTTTCTTTAAGTTCCCAGACATGATCCCCGTTGCTGAAGGAGCTGTTGCTGTTTTGAGTCCTGGCATAGCTGAAGCAACATCTGTTTGTTCAGCATCCTCAGCAGGAAGTTCTGCACAAGTGTCTTCTATATTCGCCACTTCGCTTAAAGTCTCCAGTTCACAAGCTTTTGGGAAACTTGGTACCCCTGGGAGGGGAGGGAGCACAACACTGAGATGATGATGTTCTTCTTGCCACGTGGGACCCTGAGCCGTGTTTTTAGCCTCACACTCCTTAGCCGTAGAAACTGGAGAACCCGATGAAGCCAGTTTATATGGCTTTGGTGCTGAGGGGGCTGATGCTTTCCCTGGAACCTCAGCCTCATTCGCATGGCTGCCCTGCGCTGTCCTGCTGAGCCTGGTGCTCTCTGCTTTGTTTGTCATCTTTGTTTGATGGTCCTTCTGCACATCCTTATGAGGAAGATGTTTTGCCTGGCCCTGTTTGCCTTTGGAACCTGGCCTTTCCTCAGCCATAACAGCAGGCTTCCTAGTAGCTTGTAATTCATCAAGGGCAACAACTGAACATCCGTCAGTAGAGCCTAAGCTGTGTGCTTCTGGCGATGTCACAGTCCCCTTCGTACCCTCAGTGTTAATTTGCCGCTGAACAGCGATGGAGACAGTGTCATCATCCCTGATTTTCTCATCTCCTCGCTGACATGGCTGTTCTAATTTCTCTTTTTCCCCACTTGATGTCATCTGGGACAGTTCATCTTCTTCCTGTACCGGCCAGGGCTTAGAGGTTGATGACTTTGCTCGTTTTTGAAGGGCACTGTTTGAGGAGGCATGGTTCTGAGAAAGCTGACTTGAGGTCTTTGCATTTTCACCGGCAGCCCTGGGTCTAGCCCTGTGCTCCATTTCCACTCCCTGTAGATGAGGGTCATCATGTAATGGCACTCTGGGATCTAAGAGGATAGCTGGGGTCTTCTTGGTGTCTGAAGGAGCTGGGTCACCTTCCAGTGAAGGAATTTCTTCAAACAAAGTTCCTTCCTGTTTGACTCTTGACTTAATTGCGTCTAGTGACATTGGATCTTTCTTCTTGCTTTGCTTTGCTTTCTCTCGGACTGGTAAGTAATTGGTAGCAGCAGGACACTTTTTGTCCACCAGTAAATCCCCAGTCTCCTCTGATTTGTTGTCTCTCTGTTTTGTTGAAGTACTGAGTTTGTGGCTTGATCCACCTGCAGAAATTAAGTTTAGGGTGTCCATACCATTATCTTCTCTCAGTGACAGATTGGTTTCTTCAGGCTGGTTTGTTTTTTCTGCATTCATCACTGGCCATTTGCCTGCAGTCAGCTTCTCCTCACCTTGCTCATCAACATCTTTTTTCCCAAGTTCTAGTTTCGGAGTTGCACCTTTGATGTTGCTCTTTGATGGACAGTCCTTGTGCTTGACTTCTGGGGAAAATATGTAAAATGTCTTTGTTATCTCAACTATCTTAGGATCAGGGATGATGGGTAAAACACCAGCAGTATCACTATATTCTCCGTCCCTTTGGCCACAGATGTGCTTCTCTTTTTCGTGGCTGAACTTAAGGTCTGAGGGATTTGTGGTTACATCAGCTGGCTCCATCTGAAGAGGAGGTTTATCTGTTTCTTCAGACCAAGCTGTCACTCCAAACCCCTGGCTTTCTGCAGGCAAAGGAGGATATTTATCAGCACAAAGTTTATGGTCCCCCGTGTGGCCTTTCTCCCCCCCCAGGGCACCACCTTGTGATCTTGATTGCCTTAGTGGGTGATGCAATGGCTCTGGGTTATCTTTGGCAGGACACACTGGTGTACCTCCATTGGCTCTAGCCTTACCGCGGTTAAGGGCATTTTCCTCCCTCCACGACTTGTCTGCTGGCACAGCGAGAGCAGAGCAGGCAGCCATGCCTTGGCCCTCTCCTAGCGTCCGAGGGTCTCGGTCCTTCTCCATTTCAGGATCAGTTACCCAGCCGCCACCTTCATTCCCCACAAAGTTCATTCCTTCCTCTCTGCTCCCTCTCTTCTTGTCCTTTCTGTTGGGTGGGGGTTTAGTCTCTCCCCCTCCCAGGATTACAAAATCGTCTTTGATAAAATCTTCCGAGTGTTCTTTACTGTCACTTTCTGCTTCAGAGTCTGAGCTGTTCTCTCCGTCTGCTGTGGCTTTCCCACCCTTGGGGGCAGCACCATGCATGTCCCACCCCAGGCATTGGCTGGTGTCTCTCCCACGAGCGCCGCCTCTCCCACCTCCAGCCAGGCTGCAGACCCTTACATCTCCGAGCTCCCCATCATCCCAGGTCACACCAGCTGCCGCCATCTCGCCTCCTTGGGGCTTCTGTTCCGTCTCATCCCCGCTGTTGCCCTCGTCCTCCTTTAAATCTCGCCCCAAGTCCTTGTCCTGTGTCTGCCCCATTCTTGTCTGCAGGATGACAGAAGATAATTCACAGTTAACCTCCATAGTAAAGCACTTGCCACTTCCCAGTGATGATGTGAAGCTGGCTACCAGTCCAGCTGTCCTTATCCGGCACGGAAGCCTGTGTCCGCACCTCTCTCTCTCTTTTTTAAGCACTCTTTTTGCCTCTCATGTCTTTTGACCTTACTTGGAAACAGAATAATTATATATACTTTCCCTATTATTCCACCTGTGTTTTTTGCCAAGTTAAAATGCTGTTAGCGGAGTTTTCGGACGGTAAAGTTCTCTCTCACTCTGGCTCCGTTCATGCCTTTGCCCTCCGCAACGCTGTGGAGTCTATAATTAAAATCTGTCTCATGCAGCATGGCTGAACAACTGCCAGTGAGTCAGAGGACGGAATGAGAAATGACAGCTGGATAACAGATCAATCACAGGTGCTCCGGCGGTAGCCGCGCTTTTCAGGAACCGGACTCTACTGCCAGTGTCGCTTGCATTTCTGATGTTTGTGTCACCCTATTTGCATCCGCCTGCTGTCATGCAGTACTTATCAAATAGCCCCATAGTGAACTGCAGAAAGTAGGTGGTTTAGCTGAGGACAGTGAGTAAACTGAGTTAGACAAAATGCACAGGTGAGAGGATAAACAGCAGCATTGTTTCAGCTGTACATTCCTCCTCTAACAAAGCGGGGGGCAGCAGCAGATGCAGAATGAAACTGGTATAAGATGCATCATTCTGTGGAGCGAATCTCAATATGCATACTTGACCGTAGTTGTGTTTACGTGTAGGCCTACCTGTTTTATGTCATCTTCCATTGCCGAAGACCAGTTCCAATACTAAGAACACAAGTACACAGGGAGGGGAAAAATACCTGGATGTTGTTCTTGCTCCGCCCCAGATATCAAGGATACATCAGTTGCATGCTCACCAAGTGAGACCAATCCCATGATTCATTTTGGCCAAAGTTCGCTCTTGGGAGACAAGCTAGCAAGACCGGTCTTGCCAAGAGCACAAGTACGATCTTCGTGTTCTTTATATTGAGAAACACCCCTTGATCACTAAGCCAATGTCCATCCCTGGCAGGGAGAATTGTTGGTAAGATTTCTACCTACCGTGTGAGGCTGAAGATCCATGTCAAACGACAGGCAGGAAATTACAGAGCAATGTGAAAACCACACGCACCAGCAATATAAGGACCAAGTGCTAATGTTAAGACCATGCACACTGAACCTAAGGATGCATATTTGAATGACGGACCAGCGTATGGACCACAGCGTGGATGTAAATATGCCAGCAGCATGTGCTGAAGTGCGCCCCCGAGAGGACAGCACAGAAAGGACACTGTGAGTGGCCCTCAGCACCTTTCAGGCTAATGGAGCTGCTCTCCGTCAGCACGGGTGCTGTGCT
>JABFEA020000119.1:24230561-24246512 GCA_019775915.2 Cyphomyrus plagiostoma | reverse complement strand
CCCCCCCCCGCCCCCCCCCCCGCCCCCCCCCCCCCCCCCCCCCCCCCCCCCCCCCCCCCGAAAGATAAAGCATTGTCTTAGGCAGGCTTTTAGGGTGAACAGTGCTAATGAAAACTGAGGTCACCCTCTGTGCTGGTGCTTTTGTTGTGTTTCAGTTCCAGGCAGATGAATAATGACTGTAGAATCCCTGCAGGATCCCATGTGAGAACAGGTGAGGGATTCCAATACTGAGCCCTGTGACATTCATCCCTCTCATCTCCCACTCCTGTTTCCCTCATTGTTTCACTTCATTCCGGACCTCCGTGGTTCCACGAGGCCAAAGCTGCTTTGCATATTCAACCCTGTCATAAACGATGCGGGAAGGAGTGAGCCAACTTCTATTTAGCTCTGCGACTTGGGATTGGATCAAACGACCCTTCTGTTTATGGAACAGTTGTCAGACGCAACTCTAATAAGTTCTTCAAAACCTTTAAAAGATCCATCATTGATTAAGTCAGAACCAAAGGATTATCTCCTGAAATACGGCAGTGCCGGACGAGGGCAGAGGCTAATGCACATTTTGCCGGAGTATCTTCTTGGCGCCCTCAGGTGACCCGTGTCACCAGGACTTCGTGGTTTTCGACGAGATGACTGGATCGGCAGGATGCCGTAGGGCTTCTCTAAATAGCAGAGTGCCAGATATCTCGGGCAGGCAGCCATTTTTGTTAGTTTAGCCTGATAAATCGTCCAGATGCGTAGTTGAGTGATGGGCCTGACACAGAAGGCATGTCTGGCATTTATGTCTGTGGCCATGTATGATCTAGAATGTTATTTTAGGCCAAATGCTGTGGGGAGGGGCTCCACCCCAAGCAGTGTACCTGAGGCACAGCTGTACATCTGGCTGCTGTAGTGGACACCTTACTCGGCATGGTAACCATGGTGATAAATCGCCATGGTAACCTGGACACACTGTCAATCTCTGGTTTTCTAAACCAGGCAAAAATGGTAGCTGGCTACGTGAGAGGCCAAGTTGGCCTGCATTCTGAACTCATGTTCACAGGTCCTCCACGTCGCACCCCACCGGCTTCTCATGTGCTCATGTTTATCAGAGGCGTGTGACTCTCTGGCAGTCATGACATGCTGGCACATTCCCAAGGTGTGACACCCGGAGAGAAAAAAACAGGCCGCTGCCTCCCTGTGGCCGTCTGACATCACCGAGGAGCGGAGGAGTGCAGTGACAGACCCCTTCATTAGTTATATCGGTCAGTAGAGTTCATTCCAAATTTGGTTCTCGTCGTTGCGTTTCTTTGACATGAAAGTGACATGATCCTGTCCCGAATTCCTTCAGAAATGTATCAAAGAGAGGGTCAGAGAAGCTTAGACCTTAGAGCCGTGACAGTCTTGAGAAGGGTCTCCTACCAGCCTAGCCAGTCGGCCACTCGGCTGTCAGTGCTTTCGTGAAGCTGCAGTCACCCCAATTAAATTAATAAGCCTCTATAATACCGCCTACTCCCCCACCTCCATAACCACTGGTCCACAGTGCCATCCTGCTCCATGTTGGATTGCTTGGTCCCCTGCATTGTCAACCCCCCCCCGGTGTACCTGGGCTCCAAGCCGCTTCTCCACCTCTGCCCCCATTTCCCCTGTCTGCAATCCTGCTCTCCCCAGCAGAAGCAAACGTACTCACCCTGTATCGACAGCAGCTACCTCCCGGACCTCGGGTCCTCCTTTGCGGAGCCGCGTCCTGATCCGGAGTGTCCAGCCGGCACCGTCACGCCTCCCTTCTGCCTTCCGTGACATCAGGCCTCATTTTCTTAATGCAATAAAAGTCTCTCCACCTACAAAGCACTATCAATCAGGCCCATATTTTCATCCAGCGATCAGATAAACCGCCAAGGCACTTTCTGAGGGTGCTGTTGAGTGACTAACCCCCCCCGCCGTTACACATTTCAAAGTGTCCAGCTCTAAAGTTAGTCCAGTCCGCTAATTTTACACACCTGTAAAGTGATATTTCCAACAGCTAGCAAAACATATTTAGCCACACTGTGCTTTGCTCTCATAGTCCCGCAAGTTGCTGTATTTCACACATGGAAATGAGGCACGTGGATTATATCACGTTCAGTTCCCCTTAGAGTACGGAGTTGGTCTGGGTGCAAAGCCGAAAGAGTGACGACTCAAGGTACGAGAGCTGAAGACCTTAAAGGAAAGTCATCAGCTTTTGTTCTATGATTTCCCGCAGTGGCGTGTCCGTGCAGCCAGAGGTTAGTGCCTGTACTGGGAATATCGCGGTTTGATGTTGCCATTAGCCAGAGGAACACCGCTTCCTCTGCAGCGGAAATTGGGCCTTGAACACATCACAGACATCTTGTCAGAAATGAAAAAGTTTATTTCCAATATTGAACACATACAGTATGCTGTTTTTAACAAATGTAAAAAAGTGCATTATGCCTTAACACAGTAAAATAAACTTTGACTTAAATTAAAAAAGTAAAAATAAAACAAACATGTCACAATCGTCATCCTCTTTTGATATTTATGCTTTTACGGCCTGCAGTCTTCATGTTACTCACAGGCCGAGCTGCAGACCCGTACGTGTATCAGGAAGGATGGATCCCTCTCTTTGTCAAGGGCTGTTGGCTTAGATGAGGTCATATTGTAATCATGTGACTTCCTAAAGCTTAGAGTATCTAAGTCTATATCCCAGGTTTGGATGGATAGAAAAAAAAATTAAAAATAGAGACAGCAGTTGAATATAAGAACAGCGATGTGTTTTGGGTGCGTTTTGTGAGAGAGATCGGTCGCCCCCATAAAATGGTAAACAGGTACCAGAATGACTTGACCACACTCCAGTTTCCACCCACCGAATTTACTGCTAATAATCCAGATGTCACCAAAGATGGTCATCAAATTGGGAGTGGGTGAGCAGCTGCAGCCGGCGCCCCCTTGTGGACGCCAGCCAAACTACACGGCACATTAACAGCGCGATAGCACCAGTGGGGTGCCCATACCCAGGGCGTCGTCACCAAAGGCACTTATGTCTGTGCATAACAGAGACGTGTTGACTAGGAAGGCCCAACGAGCTGGGCCGAGGCACGCCCTCGTGTCCATGCACAGTGTTTGGTACGGACGGGCCTGCTGCTCTAACCAAATGCTCTACGAAATGCTTCAGGGGGTCTCAGCAGGGACTGGCCTTCGCTTGAGCCTCTGGCCGTCCAGCTCTGGCTTCTGTGAGAGCCGCCCCGGCTATCCACACACACCCACATACACACAGTAGCCGTGTTTATGTGCGTCTATGAGCTACAGGGGGCGCCTCATCACGGTGAGACCATATTAGAACATGATTTAAACAGCTTATCCTTGGTGAGTCCAGTGATTCTTGCTTGTGCTGTAGGGAGGGGGGGGGGTCACATTTTTGCACTCTGAATGCATACAGCAAACAAAAATAGTTTCCAGCTCTACAATTACGAACATTAACTAACTTCAAGAACATTTCCGTCATTTTTAATGGCCAATTTCACACACTGGGCACGAAAGAACACTCGGCCAGGAGGAAGTCATACGTCGTATACAGTCGTAGATGTTCTGTAACTAAATACTCATCTTCTGTACATAGTCATTACACACATGCACACACAAAGGTAGTGGACAAACCCTGTGATCCTACAGGTAGCTGGGCGTCTGTGTGCAGCAGTCTGCACAGTGTTAAGTAGGGTCTGCTACTGAGACGTTCAACTGACTCTCAAGACCACTCCACCCCCTTCCAAAAAATGTCTCTACCCGACCCTGGATCTGCTCAGTGGCACGGTGTCTTCAGGGCACGTGCAATCAAAAATGTGAGGAGCTGTCTGCAAACTCAACGAAACCTCGGTGCAACGTTCTCCGTGGCTGCTTGCACGGGGGCCACCTTCAGAAGGTTAAACAGTTCTCCTCCATTTGGCCCAAAGTCAAATCTAATCGTCGTCTGGGTCCAGAGTCACTAAGCTTGAGGCTTTTCCACCTTGCTGAATCATCTCCTCTTGGCATTACCGGCTGTCCCATGATTGCTTACACGTTTATGGAGTATGTGCGGGGGGAGGAGGGGGGTTCTAGTGGTGCGAACGGATCACTCTTTTCTCACCTTCGTCTGAGATATGGAGGGATGAGGAAAACGGGCTCTCTCGCCACTCGCACCAAAGTTTGCGTCAACGTCAGTGAACCTCTGAACGGGGATTCAAGTGGCCCAGTCAGCCTGGAAGAGCCAGTCCAGCAAGATCAGAATGTGGAGGCTCAACGAACCAGTGGAGGTCCTCATCTTCGCTGTCAGACTGCTTCCTCTGCGTGAGTCAAGCGAACGAACGTCAACGGTCATGCCCTGGAGATCAGGCGGATGCCGGATCGCTCGCTAATTATACTTCTCAGGCAGCGTGCATTTTCTTTTTTTAGACAAAAACAACAAGCAGGAAGAAAACAAACTTGGATGAAACTGCCCGTCAAAAACAGCGAAGGGAGAAAACGCCACAATATGATGAAGATTCACAAGACTGCAGTTTCGGAATTGGATCATTCAGCTGTCTGACTCGCGACCTGCGGAGCTAGAGAAGAGCTGCGGAGACGGTTCAGGGAGGAGAGTGGTTAAAATAACGAACTTCATACCAGCGATACCCACTTTTGAGCCCCAGCAGAGGGGGGGGGGGCAGTAGTTCTTGCTACAGGTAGATATTCTGCCTCTGACTAACAGAAATCACAGCCAGATGAGGTTGGTGCTGTAAAAGGCCATTCAGCAGATGTGACCCAGACTGTTTTTTCCCCCCTACCTGTGCAGGTCTTACCCTTCTACACGATGTGTACAGCAGTTAGTCTGTTCACCAGAAATCAGCTATTAGACGCGTTCACCGTTTAAAGATGCTCTCAGGCACGTGACCGAACAGCTCACAAGTCATTCGAAGCAGACGACTCATCTGTTAACTGATCGGGGCAGTTTGGCACTCGCAGAACGTGACTGGAAAAGCGATCATCCGAATGAAGAATACACAGAACTTAGTCATGTGTTCCTAAGAGGCCTTTAAACCTACCCTTCCTGTCTAGCTCAGAATTATACGGTATACGATACCTGGCAATTCAAAGGTCTGCAATTACCACATCTAGCAGTATAATTAAACTAAGTACCAGGATGGACAATAAATCAGCTACTAAGCATTAATTATCTTTTATCTACAGCCTGTCAAAAATTATCCACAACTGCTACACCATCTGTCTTGCTATTAGGAAAGCAGGAATGGACTGCATCTGCAGCAGGAAGGGGACAGGAAGGGGAAGACCTAAACAGGAAGTGACAGCAAGGGTGCCTGGGGCTGTGCTGCTGGAACAGCAAGGTCCACATGACATTTATTGGCAAACATTCATGGTTCTGTCAGTAGCCTGTAGATATAACCTTTTTTGGCTTATCTTACATTACTTCTGGAATTACAGCACTACAGGCCCTGCCCCCATGCATGTCGCAGGAGAACTGCAGCTCTACAGACCTTGCCCCCATGCCTGTTGGAGGAGAACTGCAGGAAAAACAGTGGGGAGCCGGTTAATGGATTATTTCGCAACCAGACTAAATTGCATTGCTTCCTTTGGCTGTTTTTTAGAAGCTCGACCAGTGCGCCCCCTGCGGGCTTGAGATAGAACTGCAAAGTGCCAGGCAGCATCCCCTATTCTCTAGGCTGAGGGTCTATGGAGGGGAGATCCCTTGGCGAGATGGTAAGGCTGCCCTGCTTAGCCAGTGCAGAGGGCATCGTCAACCCAAGTTTCTGTAGGTGAGCTTCTGTCCCAGTAGAATTAGGCTCCCTGACCCCACTGGTGTCCATCTCTATATCCTCGACAGGGGATTCACCCTCCACATTCATGCTATTGGCCTGTTTTTGGTCCAGACCGGGCTGCTGAAGCTGCACCAGGTCCCCTTGCGCCGGAGGCCGGTCTGCCCCAAGACTGAGCTCCAACAGGGTCAATTCGCTGGTGGCGGAAGCCGGCCGGCATCCGGCGTCTCCCTCCTTCCCTTCAATCTGCTCATCCTCCTGCAGCTCGTCCATGGCGTCAGCCTCTAGGGGGCAGAGCGAATCCCCCTCACAGCTCGCTGACAATCCCGGCTGCTGGCGGTAGGCCTTGAAGTGTAAAGCTGGGGGTGGGGCTTGTGCAGTATGACATGGAGCGGGGGCAGAAAGCAGGGTGTTCTTGGCGATGCAGCCGAAGCGGGCGGAGTTAAAGCGACGGCTCCGGTCAGTGGCGGCCGCCTTGTACCCGCGGCCGGGCAGCATGCGGTGGCCATCCGCACTGGGCTGGTAGGAGGGCTTCACTTTGTAAGGCTTCCCGATGCTAGCACTGTCCTAAACAGAAGACAGACGGAGAGGGACAGTTGAGGGACATGCGAGGGAGTTGAGGCAGAGTGTGACTGAATGACTGAAGGGGCACAAACCACATGGCACCACGGCCGTCCGGATTGATCACAAAGTCTCATACATAAGGAATTCGGGCTACCAAAAAAAATCTCACGATTTTAGAAAAATCTTACGGGTTACCAAAGGACAAGAAGAGAGACCAGAGTTGTCTCAGCCTTCAGTCCCCCCCGGACAGTAACACTAATATAAATGTCCACACTCACATCAAAGCCGGATGGACAGCTCCGCTTGGCACTCAGCCGGTTGCTGTTGTTGGCGTTTTCGTTGTTGAAGCGGTTTCGGGCTGCCAGGGAGGCGGAGCTTGACGCTGGCCTGCCGTTGCCCTGGTCAGGGGCTCTCCCCTCCAGCTGGGCCGCCTCTGTCTCCTCCCGCACCACGTCCTCTTCGTCCTCCTCCTCCACGGTGCTGAATTCCAGCCGGGCACGTAGCTCCTCTAGGGGCTCCCTGTGCAGGTGAGTCAGGGGTCCCCCGCGACCCCCAAAGCCTGCATCATCCAGCAGGGCATCCCTCTCCACATCCTCCACCTCGATGTAGACCGTAGGGCCCCCCGGGGTTCGCACCGGGGTGGACGGCTCGCTGTCCAGAGCAGAGTCGGAGAGGCGCCGGAAGCAGTAGTTGAAGTTAGGGGGGTCGGCGGGGTCCACCTCCGTCCCAACAGCCCTGCAGGAAGCGCCCCCCCACGAGGAATCACGGGGCGGAGGTGCTGTAGTCACGTGGTCTGGCTCATCAGCGCCCTCGCTGTGGGTCGAGCCTTGCGGCCCATCCGGAACGTCACTGTATGGGCCGGAACCCCACAGCTTATTGTGCCGCTGCTTGCTGTTAGCGGAACACAGTCGCGGTTAGATTATAAAGTACACGCAACACTTTAAATACATAAATTCTTCCGCATTTTGATAATGTAGACAAATTTGTAGGCGGAACAAGGATTACTTGAATTTCCTATCCGTCAAAGGTCTTGACAAAGTTTGTTTAGTATTAAATTTCAGTTTGAACTATGACAAAAATTAAACATGCAAGCATGCACTCTTCTATGTCCCCCTCTAGTGGTAAGGCTGACAACCAACACCGAGTTAATCACTCTCACTATGTCCAAGCCTGGATTCAAGGATTTTGGCTTCATGGTAAAAACCCAGTGGGAAACAGGTAGACAGACCTGGCATCCAGGATGCCCTCGTACACAGCCAGCTGCCTCATGAAGCCGGCGTTGGGGCAGGCGATGCTCCTCTTCTGCTTGACGAAGCTGTAGGCCTTATCCAAGGACCAGCCGTACTCCTTCATGGCGTAGGCGATCACAGTGGAGGCCGAGCGGCTCACGCCCATCTTACAGTGGACCAGGCACTTGGAGTGGTTCTTTCTGAGGGGACATCGAGCAGCCTGTTATAGCTCAGCGACGTCTACGAACGGTCCAACCCACAACGCAGACCTCCCGGCAGGCGCCCCGTGCAGAAACCTCCCGACGCTTCCCCTTTCGCCTAATGTTCCCCCAAAGCGCCCCAGGCGCTGTGCCTCGGCTCACTTGGCTCTCACGATGAAGTTGTACGTGTCGTTCCAGTGGGCCAGCAGGTCAGCTGCCTCCTCATCATAAACCCGGATGTTGTAGTAGGCGAAGGTCCCGGGAAAGAAGTTATCGATCTCCCGTGTGACGTTGAGGATGTAGCCAACTCTGGAAAAGACCACGGAACCTATTTCATTATTCCTGTCCTTACTAGTCAAAGCCCAGACCGCCCTATTCAAACAGTGTTTTAACTACTGATTTATTGTATTGTATAGCGCAGCGTTTCGTAGATGTTACATTGCGGGGATTGTACACTGCTGACGTTGGACTTCAGTGTCGCATATCAGGAGGGAAGCTGACACGTTGGTGAGGCTGCCATCTTAAGGCGGTACACTGGTGGGAGAGCCGGACTCACCCCGAGTTCTGGAGCTCCTCCAGGTTCGAGGCGTTCCACTCTGAGCCCTGAAACAGCCAGGGGGAACAGAGGCATTATGGGAGCGGAGACGGCACGCGGCATGCGCCACACGACACCTTTCGGGTCAGCGCGCCACCCGGGCGTTATCGCGATCCATCCCGACTTGGGCAAACGTTCTAAAATCCTCTCAAAATGTACAGCGCCATTGAAGTAAGAAATTCCGGGAACGTTCCCTGGAAGATGAGCCACCCCTCCCGGCCGTTTCCTACACCCGCCCTCCAAACAGAGCTCCGTCTGCTCCGTGGCTCCCACAGAAGCGAGCGTTTAACGTCAGGAATTCGTCCCGGGCAGCGACTCTGCTCATTTTACCGCGGCTCGCTTCGTTTCCCCCCCAGACGCCCTTCTTTCTGCCCGGGACGGCGACGGCCTCCGGTGCCGTACCAGATAGAGGTGGTCGAAGATGGGCGTGGCCTTGTCCATCTGGCCCAGGATCACCAGCATCTCGTTATCAATGAATTCCTTGTACTCTTGCAGGTTGCAGTTCATCTGCTGCTCCAGGTCGGTACGGATCTGGACCGGACAGGCAGACGGGGGGGATAGAGTGTAAGGGTCTCTGATTCTACAGCCTTCCCCCGGACCCCCTGAGCCAATGCCAGCTTCTCCTATGAGTCACTGTTCCGTACTTCTTTGGAGGTAACATTTTCCAGATCCTGGGACATCATGATGCTCCGGAGCTTGGCTCTGACGAGACATTCCGTCCGCTCCCGCTCGGTGGGCCTGCAGGGGACAGAGCACTACGTCACCAAAACCCTGCTGGCTGCACCTGTCATCCTCCATCACCCAGAAACACTGGAAGGCGCCCCCTGGTGGTAGACTAGAGAAACTTTCCGGCCTTAAAGACCAGACATCAAGTACCAATACACAAAAAACTTTAAAGACACTTTCTAAAAAAAAATGACTTGCCAGCATGTTCCCTTCAGCTAATGCAAACCCTGGTAACCCCCCCCCAGTGTTTTAATAACCCTAATCCCCCAGCGTTTTACGGCCAGGTGGCCCCACCTGTCGGCATAGAGGGCTGGAGAATCGGGTCGCGTGGTCTCCAGGTCCTTCATGGAGTTCCACTCGTTAATGCAGCTCTGCTCGGAGGCCAGACAGCTCTCGTAGCAGCCTGTCCAGGAGAGCGCTATGCCCCCAGGGAAGTAGTTGTGTCGGCGTGACACCTCACACACCTTGTGGAGGATCTGCAGCGCCGACCTGCCACGGGCGACCAACGGTCGGACGCATCAGTGGGGAGGGTTACGACACAGTGTCCTGCTGCCAGACCCGCGTCGCCAAAGAAATACCCCCCCCACCCCAAAAACGGGCTTTTGCAAGCATTCTGGGCACTTGAACCAGAAACCTTGGTGAACTGTTCTAGAAACTATTTTACCAGCCTCATCCAAACCACTTCACTGTTTCAAGCTCGTTCCCCTCAGCTCCCCTCAAGCTCCTCACTGACTGGACACCTGGCCCACTCACCACATGGCTTGTACCGACACCGGTTTGAAGATATGCGTCCTGCCCGCTGTGGTCACGCTGAAGCCGCTGTGGACAGACGGGAGAGATGACGCCATGTCAGGTGTCTGACGGAGGGATGCACAGCGAGGGTGGGGGGCTCCGACAATCTGGCCTCCTATAATGAACTCACTTTGCATGGTTACTTACTTATACAGCCATATTCTGGCCTCTGCCAGGCTACTGTCCAATTCTAGTAATGAAGTTAACTCTCAGAGAAACAAAACACAAAAAGGACAGATTAGGGACCAACGGGTACCTCACTGATACGATAAAAAGCAGCTATTTTTAGTTGAGAGATGGTTTGGTGAGTAAAAGTTAGCATGTTAGCCCAGGGAACATTTTTTAGAAGCTGTTATTTTTAAGTTTAAATTTGTTTTCTCCAAAACAGGCATTTCATCTAGTTTAACAGCAGGCAGATCGATCTTGAGGAGCCAATAAGGGGAACCTTCTTCGCTGGAGGCTAACAGGCTAGTGGCTAACAGGCGTGTGGTCGTTGGACGGCCCCTTGGTTGCCCCTCTGCAGGATGCAGTTACTCGGTCCGGGGGTGATATTTATTGGCAGTGTTGGATGACTCACCCGTCCCCATCCAGGTGGATCTTTGTGTCGCTCCAGAGTGGCAGGACCAGCCCAATGGAGCAGCTCTTGCTAGAACAAACCACAGCAAACGGACTGGGTTATGACCAGTAGGGTGAGCTATGGCAGACGGGGGGGGGGGAGTTAGGTGTACCTGTCTTTGTTTATGAAATCCATGCCCAGGAGGACACTCTCTTCGGCGTCCTGCCGACCGCTGGTGTAGACCACAACCATGTACCTGACACGGTCGGTCTGCACACTCTCTAGACGTACGGCCTGGGGGATGGGGCAGGGGTGTTAAAAGCGTTCTGACACATTCACAACTCAAATGAGTCATTGAGACTACACACACTCACTCACACACACACACACACACACACACACACACACACACACACAGGTTTGTATTCATATTTTCGTGGGGACTCTCCATTCATTTCTATGGAGAAAACTCCCCAGCATGACCACCTTAAGCCCCACCCAGCCTTAACTTTGACAATAAGTAACCAAACAAAATACGAGACTTTGGCATTGTTACTTTTTCGATTACATTCACAGATTTTTTATAAAATTCAGGTTACACACAAACATGCACACACACACATAGACACACACACACACACACACACACATAGACACACACACATAGACACACACACATAGACACACACACATAGACACACACACACACACACACGCACTCACATAGACAGACAGACAGAAACACACACAAACAAGCTGAGGACCGCAGTGTGAGTCTCACCAGCTTGATTTTGTCCTCTGAGCGCAGGATGTTAATCATCACCTGGAGGTGCTGTGGCAAGTCCCCTGGTGGCAGGAGATTAAACCGTTAGTACCCCCCCACCTCACATGCCTGTTTTCCATTGATCTACCAACAAATGTGCAATAAAAATCAATTTACAAGATTTGCAAGAGTGACTCATGGGACTGATTTATCATATGACAGCGCCCCCTACCACAATCACCCAGTATTACAGGCCATTATGGCCACCCATCCCTCATACACAGACCCTGTCCCAGTCAGCAAGCCCACATCTACAGCCGAGTGGGGACGGGCACCGCGGGCAGACTGCGCTTCTCTAGATATGGGACGCCAGGAGGGTGGGGGGCAATCCAAAAACACTGCGATCCAGCCCTGTGGGCCCAGCCGAATAGGGCCAGGAAGACCAAGCAGTAATCATAGGCGACAGCATAGACACCGAGTGGGAAAGTCAGAGAGGCACGTCCCTGGCCCAGTGCCTCCGTCTGGGACCCCGGGGGGGGAGAAAACACGGCACTGCAGCATAAGTGAAAGAAGTGAAACTCTGTTAAAAAAAAAAACAAAAAAAAACAAAACAATGGCCACCTTAGTTACTGCGGTCATGACATCAGCTATAACGGATGAAAAGCAGATGTCATAACCCTCTCTCTGGATGGCGTAGAGGGAACAGCGGCCGCGGCCCGCCCTTTCACGGATCCCACACCGGCGGGGGAGCGACGCCGTTTCAGCCGAAACCTGGCAGCCTGTGAGCGCGGGAAACGCCCCGACGTTAGAACGGCGGACATCCTGAACACGCCGAGGAGTGTGGGGAGGTCAGGTGTATGTGCGGGGGCAGGAAGGCAGTGAGGCGGGGGGGGGGTGCACTTGTCTAGGGGGTCAGAAACAGATGCGTTTATTCCAAAGTGTTGATGTGCATCTTTTTATATACACATATTGCATATATTTTTAAAGTAGGTTTTTTTTTTCGTGACGTTCTGTCTTGACGTTCTGTCTGTCCTGATTCTCTCTCATCATCCATACACGCACACACATGCGCACAAACACACACGCACACAAACACACACACACGTACGCACACACACACACACAAGCCTCAGCGAGCTGCGTTCTGTGCCTGCAGGCTCAAACCCCATCCCAGCGCTGCGTGTTGAGTGATCCCACCCAGGTGCTGCATCGCCACATCACCCCTTCGCTATGTAACTGTTTTTTTATAACACTTTATTACTTTCCCACATTCTGGCCCAATTCTCAGTCAAACGCATCATGTGGATCCGTGAGGTCTGATCAAAGACGGCCCCCTGTCTGACTCCATCAGCTTTGACCAAGTACCACGGGGATGGAGAGGCGTGATGTCATGTCGCCTTCACCCCCGGCACCCTCAAGTGCCCCTGCCCCCAGCATTTGGCCCGGTGCCCACCTGCCTGCTCCGCCCCCTGCCACATACCGCGAGTTTGTACGTCAGCTGGCAGCCGGTCGGACCAGATCGGCCGGGTTACGCCACAGCGTGACGGAAAAACATAAAAGGTCCCTTTTGTTTGACATGAACTCTACTTCCAACTCGCATTGTGAACAAAAGTATTGTTTAAACAAAAAAAAAAATATATTATTTTCATTATACTGAGCAAACTGACAGGTTAAACCCTGGTAATGGCCCACTACTGCCTGTCATGTGAGAATGCAACTAGATCCTTACTGGGGCAGCTGAGCTAAAATAAAGGCAGATGCCCTGTGAGGAACTTCCCATATGGAAAGAGGCCCCCCAGCTGCAGTTACTCAGGATCGCCCTCTGCTGGATACAACTGAAACACCACAGCATTCCCAAACTCTGGATTCTCCTCCGCTTGAAAATCCGGACGGTCCTGGAGGGTATGGCCCCGGGCCAGCCGTCACTCACCTGCATGCCTGTGCTGGGGGAGGGGCCTCTGGCCAGCTGGGAGGGACTTCTGGCCTTGTTGCAGGAGCAGCGCTGCATCCCTCACCATGAAGAAGCTCTCGCTCAGGCTGAAAGACAAAGGCGCTGGGTCAGGCCGGGCAACCCGTTTCCAGCATCCCCTCCGGAGTCCTCCCCTGCTACCCCCCCCCCCCCCAGCCTGTCTCATATTTACCCCCGCAGTACAGGTACCAGTGCAGGTGCGAGTATGTGAGAGAGTAACACTCACTGAGCCAGCTCTCAGTTTATCGGCGTTCAGTCACGGCACGTTAACGCTGCCACAAAGATAACACGGAGGGAGATTACACAGCGCGATGTCTGTCACCGCTGCTTTGCGTGACACGCGTATGACGCAAAAGGCTCGCCAGAGATTTCTGACACATCCGCAGAAAGGGTTTCCTAATTAATCACTTAAAAATATTAAACATGCTTATTTAGCTTCTATTCACATTTACACATTGAACTTCTCAAATCCAAGGTTTCCACTAATAAGCAGGCTTTTCCCCCATTAGAGGTCAGAGGTCACTGACCAAAAATAGGAAGAGAAACCATTGTCTGTCACGTCTGGCCTCTCTGGTTACACATACGCACAGCTCCCAAGCTGCAACTCAGCACGAGAGACTGGACAGGGCAGGCGGCAGCCTCTGCGTTGTGCACCACTGCACCAATCCCTTCTTTAGGCCACCAGGGCGGCGCTCACAACACCAAAGGGTTCCCCTCCCGAAGGGCCCCCCGCTTCTGCCTGCCACTCTGGGTGTGAAGGGGCTAAAGCGAGGCTCATCAGCGCTGAGAGGAACGTGAAAGGAACGAGAGAGGAACATCGATTCTATCTCCCAGTCAGAGCCACACTCAGCTCTGCCCTTTCAGCTGTTTAAAGCCAACTTCTCCTTACCGCCCATTAGTGTAGGACAGAGTCACAGACAGCAAGGACAGAGTCACAGACAGCAAGGCTGCTTCTCCTTTCAGACTCAGCTTATCAGCCTTACAGCTGCAGAACGAGGCAGTAAATGTAAAACATTCTGCTGATAATCTATCACATAAACAATCTGCCTCTGTGTGCTTTTTTCTCCATGTTAATTCTGCTGAATTTAAATTGCAGTCACAACGTGCATTAATCTCGGAAAAATGCACCAGTAACCAATCAAAAGGCAAACACACCTTCAGCGAACCACCTGTGGGCTACAGGCCTGCCCCGATGTCGTTTTAAACTGACACGCACGCATATACACACATACACATACACACACAATCCCCATCCCAGCTCTTACATTTGACATATCTGGCTCTGAGTCAGCATAGCGTTCTCCACAAAGTGGGGCAGCCCCCTCATAGCAGCCCCCGGGGGGGCATCCAGCTCCAGATGCATGCTAGGCCGCTCGTCCTCCTCCCCCGGCCCGTCCCTGTCGCCGGTCCCTGTGGCCAGCCTCCAGCGCGCTTCAGGGTCGCCCACAGCCGTCTCCCCCAGTGGTCCTCTTTCACTACTCCGCTAATAAAAGTTGCGTTTTACCTGGGGGGTGCGGCGCCCGCCGTGGGGGCCTCCATGCCGGAGATATAATAAGAAAAGCCCAGTATTTCCAGTGTCACCTTGGGGCAACTGACAGACACTCTAGCTGGTCACCTTCCTGGGGCAACGACTTTGCCCCCCTCTGGTGCCCCTTCCTGTCCGCCTTCCCCGACCCGCTTCCCAGCCGATCTTCCTCTTGTGGTCACCCACCGCAGCCACCTTGAGCCAATGGCAACACCGTTCCTCATTCGAATGGCGACCCCCTCCAGCTTCCTGTCACGCAGCTAGCCGGGCAGCTCCCCCGCGAGGTCTCCGTCGCCCGCCCCCCGTCGCATGCTCCTCAGCGTGGCCGGGCGCCGCAGTCAGCGCAGCAGCAGGCAAGGCGTCCCGTCCCGAGGAGAGATGCCACTCCCGCATCTCGCCCACTATGCCGCCACCGGCCAACCGTCCTGCTCTTTAACGCCGCTCAGAGTGAGCGAGGGACGGCCCGCGGCACTCCAGGGAGAGCGTGCCAGCACGCCTCAACGCGTGTGAGCAGCCAATCAGCCTTCACCTGGGCGTCGCTGAAACTCAGGCACGGGGGTGCCCGAGGGGGGTTCCTTGCACCCGTAGCCTTATTGTTCTGCAACGGGGCCCTCTCAAGGGGGAGTCTCGCTATTCACAGCGACAGTCTTGTACTCGCAGGGATTATGGAAGCTTCTGCCGAGAGAGAATCGCGACGAGAAAGCGACGCGCTTTCATCACCGCCCCAAATATTTGTTTGAATGACACTAATTCCTTACGAAATTCAGTCAGTTCCAAAGGCAAACAAATGAACAAACACGCGGCAAGAAACTAAAGCTTCCACATAAGGGCATGCAGGTCAAAAGCTGAAACTCATCTCTGCACCTTCTGCCGAAACAGAACAGGCTGTTTTCTTGGTTCCCATGAACCTGAAGTATCACGACTTTACAAGAAACTAAAGATTTCCCTGGACATGACCATATACCACACTTCTCAGGAAACGTTCAGTACAAAGCGGGTCACGTGGTCTGCAGGGTATGTGGGTCATCGTCTGCCTGCAAACAAAACCATCTTAATGTCATATGGGCTGGGATTTCAGTCTAATGTGTGTGGATTTGCTGGTATGGAAACAGACAGATACACACAGGCAGGCAGGCCGGCCGGCCGGGGCACTTGTTTGCAGATCGGGGGGGGGGGGGGGGCCATAAAATTAAAACACAACCCAAGAAAAGGAAAAAAAGAATAAAGAAATATAATAGATGTTTAGAGGCGAGAGGAACAAAAAAAAGGGACA
>JABFEA020000119.1:24218078-24230461 GCA_019775915.2 Cyphomyrus plagiostoma | reverse complement strand
GCCGGGGTGCGCCGTCGCGCTCGGCGCGGGGCGCGGGGGGGGGCGCCCCCCCCCCCCCTTCACATTCACACTCCACCCTCGCAAGGATCAAAACGCAGATCTAAAGAGAAGTGCTGTATCGCTGCACGAGGACATATAGAAAGGGCCATTTTTGGGGAAAACACACAAGGTTACAAAAACTCACACTACTAGCTCTGGGACATGCGCACAATGGCGCTGGAAATCACTTACAGACTGCGCCCCCCCCACAGACGCCCCCATGTCCTCCTCCAGATACTGAAATGCTACATGAAACATTAGCATTTCACACGGGATTCCTATCAGCAACATTCCACCCTGCATTCCGCAGCGACGGACCGACCAGCCGGGCAGCGAGACACCGGCAACTGTAGCCACTGGCGGGGGGGGGGGGGGGGGGGCGGGGGGGGCGCGCGGGCCCCCCCGCGGGCGCCCCGCCCCCCCGGGCCGCCTGACCCCGGCAAATGTTCCACCTGGGGCGCCCCCCCCCCCCCCATCGCCATGACGACATCACATGCGGCAAGGTCGTGGCGTGGAAGGAGAGCGCTCTCTCATCTATTCCCTAACCCCTTCTCCTGCTCATGGACACGGGGTCACCTGACACCTCACCCCCTGGATCATGCTATAATGCCCAAAGTAGCTGCCCGTGCTTTGAAACGAATGGCCTCCCCTTTTACGCAAACCCAGAACCTTCTGGTGTGGATTTGCGTTATAACCTGCCCAGGCATATTGCCTTCAACACAGAACGAGGGCATGAAAAATGCGTCACTTTTGCCAGCAGAGTCTGAGAGAGGCGCAGATTTCTGAGACCCGGGCAAGACGGCGCCCTCTGGCAGTGGGGGGGCGGGGGGCGAGTCAGGTGACGCTGCCCAGCTCTCTACCCTGAACGGAATCAGCGTACCCCCCCCCCCCCCCGAGCCGTCGGGGCACGGGTGGGGCCCAGACGTGCTCAGGCACGCGTTAAGGCTCGCCACAGGCGAGCAGGTGTGAGAAGACGGCAGGGTGGGGGAGCGGACAGCCCTGAGCACAACGAAGCATCCAGATGGAGACTAGCGAGTAGAAGGAAAGGAGGCTTGGTACTGAGCCCCCCCCCCCCAGCCTAATCAACCAATCAAATTGCTTCATCAGTGCATAATGTTTTCAAATGATTCCACGCGTCTTTCAGAAACTCCCACTGCACGAGTTACGCCTCCGCTGGGCCGTCCACACAACCCCCATCCCCTGCTGGTCTCCGCGTCGCATCCTATGACGCATCCTGCAGGGGGCGCCGCCCTCGCGGGATTAACGGCTGCGGTCCCCGAACATCCGAGGAATTCCGCGGCGCGTACCTGCGCCCGTGGCGGCCCACGGTGCGGGTTCCACCGGGCCCGGCGTGGCGCCAACACAAGTCGGCCTGCCCAGGAAACTGCCCGCCACTGGCGTGACGATCGGAGAAGTTAAGGGAGGACGGCTTACAGGCCGCATGATGCAACCCGGAGCAACCGGATAACCTGGCTGAAGCCAAACACCTTTGTGAGGGAACATCTGCCCCCCCCCGGGTTCTGGCTGCAGGAGTGTAAGGGTGACCTGAGGCCCGAGGACTAACTTCCTGTTTTCTGTCAAAAAATCTGAAGAGTCAGCAACTCTGCCCCCACCCCCCACCCCAATGGCACAAAGGAAGACGATGGCAGAGGAGGAGCCCGATGTGGAAGGTGGGAAAAGGGACGGAGAAAGGCAGGATTGTTCGGCGGAGAGAGGAAGGAGGAGACCATTATGCTGGCCCTGGCTGCTCAGTGTTCATTCTCGGGTGCTGGGGGCGGACAAAAGGGGTCACCGGGCCAAAAAAAAAAAAAACAAAGAAGAAATAGCGGATGCAGCCATCACTCTAGGAACTAGTCAGTTATGTGAACATCCTGAACAGTGTTCACAAGTAGTCTGTTCCAGGTGACATCATCATTAGTTCAGCTAATCAACCAATCAGATTGCTTCATCAGTACATAATGTTTTCAAAGGTCAGCCAGTACAATGAAGGAGATGTGTAGCCAGCCAGGGTGGTGGGTTCCCGGGAGCTTACCTCCTGCTCAGCCTCCGCTCATCATCACTCCTCAAAACCTGCAATGAGAAGAAGGGAAAGGGGGGTGCAATTAAGGACAGGCTGCAGAGCACCAAGCCCCCCCCCCATGTCACTGCTGACATCACACCCCTGTTGTCACTGACATCCACAGGCCTAATTAACCCGTAAACAATTTCATCAGCTTGCAGGAATGTGCCGCCTTGTTGGTGCCGAAGTGTGTTATGGCCCCGGGCCGGGCCGTGTTTACAGCGTGCGTTACATCACACCGCAACTTGTCCGCTCGGCGAGCTCCGACCGACAAAATCAACACGTGCTTCCAGAAATGCACATAATAGGTGCCTGGGAGAGGAGCGAAACTTTCACGTTCCAGGCAGAGAAGAGTGTAAATACGTGTGCAGGGACCAGTAAGGAATGCTGACCGTGACTTTAATGCTTCCTGTCCTCAGCTGTCGACCGACCTGGGCGGAAATGAGGCCGGGGCATCCGCTCCGAGACGACTAAGGAGCTGCTGCGCTGCCCCCCTCCCGGACAAGACGGAACTCTGTCGATCCCTTGGAGGGTTATTTTTGTTGCCAAGCAACATTAGGATACGTCGTAATATAAGCGGCTAGTCTCGGGCTAAGGTTAGCCACGGGCCGTCGCCAGCAGAATGAGCACGAACCATCCGATCCACACGTGTGAGAATCTGCGGTGCTCCTGCCTCGCCGCAACCAGTCAGCGCGCGCACTTATGCGCGCACTTACGCGCGCACAACGAGGCGTCGACGTTAAAGCCAGCCGGGCCTTGATGAAATAAGGTGGAAATCAAAAGAAACATCATTAAAACTCAACTGCTGGCCACAGCACCGCAGTAATAGCAGCGCTTTTTATACGGCGCGGGGGAGGGGTGGCGCTGCCTTCAGCTGTTTCCCATAAACACCTGCTCCACATAAAACCCGGACGCGGCGGGCGCCTCATTCCCCAGAATTCACCAGCAGCAACAGCAGACTCAAAACAGGGCCGTTGAAGCCCTTTCCAAACACAAGGAAAATATTAAAACTAGTAGAGATGCATTGACTGGCCGGCCAGGGACCAGAGACCAGCGGGTCCAGGCTCATGTTATTAGTTGTGGGTGATACTCATGCTCCGCACGTTAGGAATTAACCTCACAGTTGCCTGCACACTCACAGCCATACATTAACTGTGAGTGAAGACAACAAAGCTGTAATACATGTAAAAACACAGTTTAGTGAAACTATGACCCCCTGCACTATAATGTCTGTACAGTATGAAGGTATGAAAAAGCCTGACCTTAATCTAGCTTACTAGTGATGTAAGAATTGTATTTGCATAACATGAGATGTTGGTATGAATATTACTCTCTGCCTATTATTTAGAAGAGAATAGTACACTTCAGTTCTCTTTGGAGGTTTGTAACCTATGGACTTTTTATTAAGACGGGGTAAAAAAAAAAAAAAGAGAAAATAAACATTCTGAAAAGTCAGTAACTGACATGTTGTTTTTGTTTGCATTTAAATCTGTTGCACCTGCCCTTACTTGGTAAAGTAAAATATGTCAGATAAAGTTGGGTGTACAGCATTTTCAGGTAATTACTTGTACCTGCTTCCAGTCAGCACTTATTTTGAGACTTAAGTGAGAGAAGATCCTGTAACTTAGTGTAGTTTGGGGAAAATCGTAAAGTTTCACAATTTCTTTTTTTTCTATCAATTATAGTGCGTAGGAAGAAAAAGGCAAAAAATCAGAGCCGGCAGGTCACACTTGCAAAAAAAAAAAAGGAAATCGGAAGAAAATTGCAATTGCCGCATCACTAAAAACTAGGGATATACAACTGCTGACACCGATAGATTTCGATAAGTGACCTTTTTTTCCTTTAATATTATCATTCGAGGGGCGGCATGGTCACATGTGTGTGGAGTTTGCATATTCTCCCCGTGTCGTTTCCTCCGGTTTTCCCCCCGAGTCCAAAAACGTGCTGAGGCTGATTGGAGTTGCCAAATTGCCCGTAGGTGTGCATGTGTGAGTGGTTGGTGTGTGAATGTGCCCTGCGATGGGCATCCAGGGCCTCGTGCCCGTTGCTTCCGGGATAGGCTCCGGACCCCCCGCAACCCAGTAGGATAAGCGGTTTGGAAAATGGATGGATGGATTATCATTCGAGGTGCACCGATCCCACTTGCAGTACCACTGTGATCCAAATATCGAACAGCATCGCCCGATGAGTACCGATCTTTTTTTAAAACAACTAAATACATGTGGGAAAACCTGTATGCTAAAAAAGCTTTAATTAGGCTACTAGAAACATACAAATACTGTTGCACCGCATTTGTACGTCTTGTTTTAAGCGTTTTTGAGGAATTTTGCAGTTCGATTTCAATATATTCCCAGAGAGTATACGCAAGTGACGAAATGCTTAAAATGTCCCACAATTTTTCTCCCACTGGCAACAACAGCACTTGCACTTTTCTGAGCTCGCAGCCTCTAGTGTATCACAAGCTGGCGACTCCCAAAGCATCCATTGCTTTTTTCGTTTTGTTTACTGTGATTTTCCACTAAACGCCTCTTCCACCTCTACAAAATTTGTCTTTGGAAATATTGCAAATTGCTGTACCACTAGTTGCTGTTGAAAGTATACACTCCCAGATCATCACCCTCTTATCCGATGTTCTTACGCTCTTAGGGTGAAAAGGGTATGCAGGTGGCGACACCGCAGACGGTGAGTAGCAAAAACACTGAGTGGCAGCGTTAGCGTTCAGCTTGAACGCCACTAAAATGCACGTAAAACGGGAAAGAGCTGTCATGCGATCGATTGTTCAAATCGATTTAACAAGAAATACGATCGATCTTTTTACAGAGTGCCGAAAACTAAATAAGTATTGGACGTGGATCGATCACATATTACCGACCCGGTCCGTCTAATTAGGTATGGATGGGTGCCGATATCGATCCCTAATATCAGATCGGTGCACCTGTAATTAAAGTTTATTAGCCAATCGTGTTTTCATCCATCCATCTATCCGTTCATCAACCTTCTAAGCATTAGGCCCTGGAGCTTAACCCAGGACGCGTAGGTACAAGACTGGGCCATAGAACCACATTCCAGTCCACAGCCACCATGCTACCCACGTGATTTTCAATCTCCAATAAATTCCAAATACAATGCCAAATCATGTTACATTTTTAAGTCCCCCCCCCATCTTCACATCCACAAATCGAAAAACTGATAAGTCTCTCCCTAAGAACTACCCCACGCAGCTTCTGTCCTTTTGTAACGTTTCAAACAAACATTTAGCTGTAGCAGATTTTTTTTCGGCTACAGTGATGCTTGCGGCTCACGAACACTGTGGTCGACAAACAATTTGGTTCACGACCAAAAATTTTGTGGGGAAAAAAGCATCGGTTCACGTACAAAATTTGGTTGACGAACAGATTCCTTGACCAGATTCCTTTTTTATACTAGTGACCTACAAGATACACACATGGTGGGAGATTTACACATTAAGAACAAGAACAAAAGGGTTAAGGGTCGCCACACTACATTTTTTTCTTTAAAGCTTTTACAATAAAACCCAGAAAATTAACAAATAATATTATTTGGTAGGCTTGTGAACGAATTCATCGAATTTCAGTGCTTCCTTATGGGAAAAATTGCCTTGGTTCGCGTACAGATTGGTTCACGACCACGTTCCTGGAACGGATTGTGTTCGCGAACCGCAGGCACTTCACACACTTATACGTCAGCATGTATGAGTAGGTCGCCACCTGCTGGAAAAACGCTTCCACTGCATGGCAGCGCAGGAATCGATCCTTAGCGAGCCTTTAACCCTAAATGCAGTTAATGCAGCTAATGCAACTAAATGCAGCTAAAGCTCAAAGGTCAACATCACGCTTTCCCGATCATTAAAATTTGCATTACCAACACGCATAATAATATCCAGGTAGAGACTTTTTTGTGGCGTATCGTTGAGGAAACTACAAATAGCGTTTCGGCTTTCCTTTCTATCCTGAGATTCAGATCACACGCTGATAAATATGAACGTGTCCTAAGACATGTATGGCATCATCACTAAAGCAGCTCTTCCATCCTTTACTGTATTTGTTGAGGTAAAGAACCGTGATTTTTTTTCCCCATCACGTAACACGCCTCCACTGGGATCAGTCGATGGTGGAATCACACCCACAGTGACAATCAAAACGTGATTAACTGAGGAGCAAAATGAAATATTCATCCCCACTCACCTGACGCCAATTATATTTCATTTGCATATATGAATGAATGCTGCTCATTGTCTCATGTTGCACGTTTAAACTTTCACATATACTACTGATACATACGTATATGTATATGATAAAAGTCCCCATAAACAATCTAAGCTGTCCATTTAATGAGGCAAGTGCCCTCCTGACAGTAATAGATACCTTACAGTAGAAATGCAATAACAGTGCAAAATACAGGCGGTGCAGCGAGATAATTGGGCTTTAATGAATAATCGGCTAATCATACCGACTGTTTATTTGGCATCTTCTAGTCACTCGCTACGGTTTCACGGGTCATTTGAAGTGAATGTCGGCAGAGCATTTTGCCCGCTGGAACGATAATCTCCCCAACTGATTAAAACGACATTGGCTTCTAAATGTCATTCATGCACAACGCAAACCTGGTGCACTAACCAGTGCAGCGGCCATCTGCGGTACATTGGTTAGGAAAAACAACTAATAAATTGTAAAACTGGGGATCTAAATAACGCACAGACACTTAGCCAAGGAACACCGCCCGCCAACGTACTACAGTTCGTCCTGCATGCTCCCAGGCGTCCATTTTATAAATATTAGCAATTAGTATAAATCAAACCAGCTCGATTACTGTGCACTGGTTAAACTAATCTCGTTTGACTTGCTACCGATCCTTGCCTAGCTAACAGGAGATGACCGTCGGTATTATTTATAAAGCGACACGCCTTCGTAGAGGTTTTGACAGTGCCACTGTTTTAATCCAAGAAAAAAAAACACGATAATGTGTTTTGAGTAAGCATATCGACAATGGTGCATTTATCCTTTAATTTCTGCGGAATGAGGGGCCTAGCTGGACGCACGCCTCCTCGGCACTCCCCATACAGCAAGTCTCCCCCATTCACTCACCTCCCCCGCGTTGGCGGTGCCGCTCGGAGTCGGCGATCGCTGCAGGGTGACGAGAGCCATAGCCGGGGAAAGGAGCGCCGTGCACGGCGATGCTCGCAAAACAGGAGTCGGAGGCGCGGGTTGTCCGCGCCGGTGTCGCCGCTGTCCCCCTACAGTGGACGCGCAGGTCCGCTTTGTTAAACCTAACCCTCCGATTCTACCATGATGGCAAATCCATCATCCGCTATCGGCAGTCTGCCGCTCCCCGTTTCTTTTGTATGGTGAAAAACTACGGATTCGACGACATCACGAACACATGAGTTTCTACTCCACACAATAAGTTACGTTTCATTGTGAGGGATGAGACGCAGAGGGCGGATGAGCGCGATAAGAGGCAGACGGACAGCGCACGGCAGCGCCGAGGTGATGCTGCGCGGATGTCCCGTGCGTTCGGGAATGCGCCTTGCGGCTGCTGCACCGAATCACTGATTCGAAAGGACAGATATGACATAATCCATAAACACGTAAAAAACATGTTTCGGATCTAACGACTCTGACAGCCTTCATCTTAATATGCGTTAAAATGGAATCACATATAAACTGACATTCCAAACTAATAACATCTAAGGTGTGTCGTTTTCCAGGTATATTCTAATTCAGACTCGATTTCCTAAAACGAAAATAAATCATTTATATGATCCATAAAAACATTTCAGGATCCTCTCCGTATGTTTCCGAACAGCTTATTTAAGATGACCGGTATATACTGGTGATTGAGTTAAGGTCGAAAGGTGAGTTGGTAGGTAAGTACAGGTGTATTTAATTGGTCGCTGCATGGGGGCTTGTCTGCATCAGTTCTGGGTGGATACAGTAGTTTCAACGACGACACAACAGGCACACAATGAATACAATCCACAATTAATAAATACATTGCAATACAATACAAAACACACACACAACTACACAAACATTAAAACATTAAAAAGGATTAAATTGAAGTGGATTCGGACTCGATTTGGGATCAAACCACCAGGTGTAGGAAACGCTAAGGATACTGATAGCCTGGGGGGGGGGGATGAATGATTCCAGGGCTCCTGATGACAGGGAACATAATTGGATTGGTAGCAACCACCACAGTGACTGGGCTGGCGTCCCATCCTAATTACTGTATTTCCCTGCCTTGCACCCCTGAATAGCACAAGCGGGTACAGAAAATGGATGGATGAATGGAGACAGAGAACAATAGAAGTCTACCATCCTTTCTTGATGTGTAGCTGCAGGTTGGTACTGCACTGACCCAAAGTCCTCCATTAACTTCTTACATTGGCTTCCTGGATATTATCATCACAGACATGATGACTGCTGCAGTCATCGGGAAACAGGTGATCAATGTATCATTTTACTGTATTTTTCCATATCAATATTTAAGCTTTAGGGGCACTGATGCCTGAGGTGGGGTTAAATTCATCCTGCCTAAGAACCAGGATAAAAACTGAGATGGAGCTGAACATAGGTTCTGAACTGTCTGTTGTGCCGCAGTCATAGGTTTTTTTTGCCATGATATTTGTCTAATGTGATGTTGCTATGTTTCATGATATGGGCAATGTTTCTTTGATCGTACCTGCCAGGTTGCACCGAAAGCAAACTGCACTGACCTTGGTTGCGTGGTTGTTTAAAATGACTCTGGTTCCCCAAGCTGGGTTTAGGAGTAGCTTGCTGTGGTTAGATACGGGTGGATAAATTGTTATGGAACCAATAATATGTATCTGCCAGTCTGTAAAAGTAGATTTTTTAAGTCTCCTGTGTCCATGAAGAAAAACTAACACTAATTAACAAACTAATTAGTGAATTAATTAACTGTGACTAACAGTATTAGAAACTGTAGCTCTGCTTTTTATAGCAGGCAGCTTGGAATCCCCTGCGATGAAGGGAGCTGATGAAGACAGACGGCCCTAAGGACTTCCCCAATTGTCAGCTGCTCCTGAGCGCCACCCAGTGACAGATTTGAGAACAGCCTGTCATCCCAGAAACTCATTTACATACATCGCTGCGCTAAGCATGTTTGTTTTATGTTTTTGCGCATGAATGTGGGCACTATCTCTACCTGGATGCTTGGGTCCTTGGCAAACATGCAAATATATTATTTGCTTTTTTAGGTTAATTAACTCGAGTTTGCAAAATGAGTAAAGCAAAATCCCTGTTGATGGTGCAGGTTAGGAATATGTGTCCATATCAGGAATCATATTAATGTTAGGCCTTAACCCAGAAACCCTGTTCCAGGCACGCCTTGAAAAACAGCAGACCCTGCACTCCGACCCAAAGTCCCACTACTACTTGTGCATGTATGTCATACTTGTACAAATCAGTGAGCATTTTTACATTTTTAATTAGGTATTAATGTGAATCAGTTTCGAATCTTGCTGTCATTATACCCACCTCCTGCATGGACCCTGTGTTGGCATAAAGAGTGCTTTTTTCGATCAATGCCCCAGGGGATTATGGGTAATCAATACCCATAAGGGTGTTGTTGCTTCACTCTCATCAGAGAAACTACAAGAAAGTGGTCTGATGAAAGCATGGTGCTCATAAGTCAAGCCCAGGTGATGAGTCGTGCTTCTCTAGCTATGCCTCAGTAACACACAAGGGAGAGCTGGGTACCTGTCCCTTAATTCATGTGTGAATCCAGTCCTGCTCTCTCCCTCTGACAAAAATGGAGTCAGAGAGATCTCAAGTAAACAGGTAATTTGCCCTGAAAGCAAATAATAAGCCGTTTTAAAATAATTTTTAGCACATTTATACCAAAATCCATGATAAATAAATCGAGCAAGCAAAGAAGGCATGGAGCCTAAACCATTCCTGGGTAGGTATTTCTTGGCTGTCCTTCTGTACCCTAAATACAGCTTCCAATACCCAAAAAAAATCAATAAGGGTGCCGGGGTACAAGGACGAAGCAAAACTCCGGGTAATACGGATGAGTGGATACGAATAGTGATATTGATGTATGATGTCATAAGGGAATTGCACACGTCAGTGTCTCTACGTTTCTCCACCCAATATCAAAAGTGGTGCTGAAATTATATTCAGTTTCTTCAGTTTTTTTAACCAACTATCACACACGCAAAATCGTAAGACTGGGAAATTAAACAATTAGGCCTATATTACTTGCTGGAACACTTACGTTTCATAGTTGTACAAACTTAATTATACAATATATCTGATCAACATCCGTCCACTTAATTATCTGAGTACTTCCTCATCTGAAGAACTCTCGCGTTAAGGTTCAGCTTGGCAGGAAGTCGATTTTTCGCAGCGATAGTTTGTGAAATACTGACGGATCGCGTGCTGCCTGTGTCTCAGAATAGCGGATGCTAAAGGGACACCTAGATTAATACAACAAAACACCGACTGACACATTCGGCATGATTGGGCAGAAAACTCTCCACTGTTTCTTTTCTCCGCTTTCTAAAAAGAGGTCTGTAGATGGGAGCAACGAAACAAATGGGGACATCCAATCAAAAGATGACGTGAGTTTCTCTTTCTTTGGCAATTTACAATTATGTTATAATTAAGATTGGGAACAACTAGTACATTGTAAAATAGCCATACAACTGTGTACTGTGTTATTAGTAAAGATCATGTGTCAATACTACCTTTAATTCTGACGGACATTTTTGTCAAAATGCATTTTTACCACGGACGTGACACTTAAAAACGTAGTCTACATATTGCTTTCCTCAATCAAAATATTTTGCCACAGACATGTATCTCTGCGGACAGATCGATGATCCCTGGTAAAGATATTTCAGGCATTCTTCTTTCATTTACAAGTGTGTAAGCGCGCCATTTAAGGAGGCGGGGCTACGGTGCCATCCAATAGAAAGCTGCTTGGGCGTTCTTAACATTGAGGATGCCGCGAAACGGCCACGTGGTCCAACCCGGATGTAAACATGTGGAGTAGTATTTTATGTTGCAAGCTGATCACGAATGTAAAGTTTTAGAAATGCATGTGTAGCGTGTCATAAGACATTCACTGTGTTGTGCGACATGTTTGTGTGTTTAATGAGATTTAGTCAAAGTACGATATACGATACATTGGTGGCTATGCGATTGAAGTTAAAACGTGGCATCACTAAATACACCAAGGTGTCGTCGCTGAAAAAATTGAAGTCGACCAACCATGATGCAGTGCCTTCGCCGCTCAGTTCGGAACAGCTGGACCGGATAGAGAAAAACAAACGTGCGGCGTTGGAGAGACTATGTGCCCGAAATGTACCTGAAGGATTTGAAGATAGCTGGCGTAATGCACTAATTGCAGAGTTTGGGAAGCCATATTACATAAAGGTATATTTTACTTTTTTACGTTCCATGATGTACTTATTTTTAAATGGGAAGTTTACATGGTTCTGTGTTGTAAAGGAGGTGTTCCCGTGTTTATGGTAATTCATTAATATATTTAATTTTTAACGAATGTGCTGCTGCTTAGTTAATTTGACATTTGAGATTCCTGCTCGTGGGTATTAGACGGATTTAGAATGTGCGTCTGCGCGCAGCTAATGTCTTTTGTGGCGGAGGAGAGGAGACGGCACACGATCTACCCACCCCCAAATCAAGTGTTTTCATGGACGCAGATGTGCACCATTCATGAAGTGAGTACAAAAAGTGCTTTGATGTCTTTTTAGTTAACGCGCCTGTTAACAAACTGCTCTGGTGTGTTAGATTTTTTTGTAACTCTTTACCGTTGTGGAAATTGATTAAGTCATTGTTTCCAGGTTAAGGTCGTGATTCTCGGCCAAGACCCATACCACGGGCCCGGTCAGGCACATGGGCTGTGCTTCAGTGTGCAGAGGCCGGTTCTGCCCCCTCCCAGGTACCATCTCTGCTGCTGCTGCTGATAATGTCCCAATGTTTAGTCACTCTGATGCCTTACTGCAAGAGCAGGAGCCCCGGACAGCAGCTTGTCAAGAGAGCTGCTGTAGCTTAGCCCCTAAGCTAATAACAAAGGGTCCAGCCACAGGGGGTGTAGATTCTTCAGGAAGTAAAACTGTATATTCTGGATTTTAGCTGAGGCCTGCTTGTATAATAATATTAATAATAATAATAATATTAATAATAATCCTTCAATCCCAGCACCTCCAAATCCGAGACCATGGTCCTTAGCCGGAAAAGGGTGGAGTGCTCTCTCCAGGTCAGGGATGAGGTCC
>JABFEA020000119.1:24203381-24214420 GCA_019775915.2 Cyphomyrus plagiostoma | reverse complement strand
CCCATAGCCTCTGGGATAGGCTCCAGACCCCCCCCCCCCCCACACACACACCCTAAATAGAACAACCAGTTACAGAAGATGGACTAACGGACTGATGGATGGATGGATGGATAGAAGGGGGAAAATGGGGCTCCTGGCTGGTATCAATAATCTTGACGTGGAAGAGCTGGGTAACAAGGTTGTGTTCTGCAGCTTTTCAGGATCAAACACTTTAATAGCTTCGGATTAAACAATGGTGCTTGTGTACAGTGTACACTTCTGCAGGTGGGAAGAACTGACGTGCATAAATAGAAAAAGACACGCTGGCTAACATGCTAACACACACCGAGCACAGGGACAGTAAACACACGATGCCTGACTATCTGCGTAAGGCTAACAATCTTAGGGGGTAAAAGACGTGTTTATCGCTATTAGCAATAAATATAATTTCTTGATCAGTCGTTTATGGGGGCTGGTGCTGTTCTTCATTGGTGCGTTCAGTCCAAATCCAGCCCGTTCCCTGTATCTCCTGCACATCAGTCTCCCTTAACACTGTTTAAATGTCCTTGGTTGACCTTGGGTCCTGCAGCAGGTGATGGAGCAAAAGTAAAGGAAAGATCCTCTTCACTGAATCTTCCCTGCCTCCTCGATGGCTGACATGAGTGGGTAATGGGCGTTAAGTGCCAGGGTGGTGCGAGGCTTGTGGAGTGATGGGCGGGGCTAAATGGGCGTGGCCGGAATGGGTAGGCGGTTCGGGCCGCTTGGCGCTGAAGGTCTTCCCCTCAGTCTTGGCTTCCACTTCTCATAGCAGCACAATGGGCCGGCTGGTGTACTGAGTGCTGCTGGTCCCTGGATCTGGAGCAGGGAACGTGGCATACAGGCCTGCCACCTGCAGGTCCGGGAAGGGCATGGTGCCGGGGCCAGATGGAGGCGTGGCCTCCGGCAGGATCAGCTCGCAGTCGGACAGGCGCAGGGGCGAGTCGCTGAGAGATCCCAGCGTCTCCAGGTTGAAGCTCTCGTCCTTCATTTCCTCCCACAGGTTACCTGTTGTATGCAAAATGGAAGGGTCACCATAGTTACCCTTAAAGGTACAACAACAGACAAAATCCACTGTGATACATGGACCATGATGTAATAAGCAGTTCCATCCCAAAGCAAATAAATCAATTCGTAAATGTTATCTAACCCCATGGACCAACCAAAAAAATAGGCTAGGATCAGTGTAGAAGAATCCACTGTCATTTCACAAGCAGTCTTGCATGTATACCAGTACTAATGTTGATTAGACTGTCTCTTAATCAGACTGAAACTTGCATAACTGGTTTTATCAGAGGTCCCATGTAAACTATTTCCACGCCTCTTGTTCACTCTATATCCACCTTTGTCCTGTTTATGTTCTGCAAGTATCAGCCTCTGCAATCTGCAGTGCCCAACAGGTGCAAACACTCCAAAGGACCCCAAGCTAATTACAGGTCTGAATGCTTCTCGCCGCTGGATTTACATTAGTGGTTAATTATGTATTTTATGCCAGCTACTTCTTCAGGAAGTTACCATGTAAGGCAAAGTCCGTAATGCTAGGATCCAGGGCATCCACTTCGGGGCTTATGTCACCATGGAGGCCGTAGTGGTCTTGGGGAGGCTCCATCTGCTGTTGGCTGATGTCTGGGACAGTGTGCAGGGGGGTCGTCCGGGCCGAGCAGGGGGAGTCGGCTCTGGACACCAGCGGGGCTTGGGCCACCACCAGCAAGTGCTTCTGCTGCATGGAGTGGCCCATTCTGACGTGAGGATGGGTTTGGACCACCAATGCTGGGCTGGGAATGGGCTGGATGGCCAGATGGGTCACGCTGGGGTCACAGAGCTCCTGTCGGCAGCTTTCGGGCCGGTCCATGATCAGCTTGTCCAGCTCATCTAAGGGAGATGTGGGTAGCATTATTCTGGGGTAAAAAAAAATTCACCTTGGATATCACCAGGTGCCGTAAGAGAGGGGTGTGGTGAAAGCGACTCCTAAAGCCCCAGAGTGACTAGAACCCTAAAAAATTGGAATATAACTGGATTGGTCAGGGTTGAGGGCCCAATATGATGTGTTATCATGATGCCAAAAACCTCTAGTGACGCCCCTGGATGTCACCATGGGTATTTCTCAATATGTGTACTTCTGTGCTCATGTTACATCATCTCTCATTGCCGAAGACCAGTTCCAATACTCAAGAACAGAAGTACAGAGGACAGTAAACCCCCACCATATGTCGTTCTTGCCCCCAAATATCAAGGATAAATCAGTTACATCCTCAACCAATCAAATGATTCACTGCGCTTCAAGTTCATTCTTGGAAAGCAAGTCAGTAAGACGGGTCTTGCGAAGCCACAAGTAAAATCTTCCCCTCCACACCCCTTGCCCCCCCAATTACCTGGGTTGGCCATGCTACGCCGGATGGCCGCCAGGTCCTTCAGCTTCCACTTCAGCATCTCCTCCTCCATCCTCTCGATGCGGGCCGGGTTCAGGGCCCACAGGCAGCCCTTGCGCGACGAGCCGTTCAGCTTGTTCTCCACCTTCTCAAAACACTTGTTGAGGGACAGATTGTGCCGCACCGAATTCTTCCAGCCGTCCGGAGCTGTCTGAGGGGCATGCAGGCATAGGAATAAAATGGAAGGTGTACCTTTTCATTTCTGAATGTGTGCCGAGTGCCCCCCCCCACGGCACTCACCTTGAAATAGGGAAAGTGCTCCTTCATAAAGCTGTATATCTCGCTGACGGGGAGGCTTCCAGTCTGGCTGTTCTTCAGAGCCATGGCAATAAGGCAACTGGGAAACAAGATCAAAGCCTTCCAGCCTGCTCCTGATCATGTGACCGAAGACGGCCTATGATAAACACCACCGTGGCAGCGAGGGCCCGGCTTGCTGTTGTCTGGGTGAAACTCACCTGTAGGAGTAAATGGGTTTGGGGAAGACCGTGGGCTGCAGCTCATGCTCATTATGTGGGTCAAGGTGTTGCTGCGGGAACTGCGTCTGGCTACTGAAGGGGGCGCTGCTGTAGAGACCCACCGCTGGACACTATGGAGACAGGAAACGACAAACGCATCCTGAGCCTCCATTTTGGATCCTAGTCGACCGTGACCTCACTGCTGACTTTACAAACAACCCATCACATACATTCTGTGGAACTATTCAAAGCTTCTTCACAGAATATTAATGACTAATGGTCAAGGGAGTTTTACTTACACAAAAATGTTCTGAGGGCAGAACGAAAAATGACTGGTTCAGGGAGACGACCAATCAGATCTTGGTCAGATGTTGGACCAACCAATCAAATGTCTTGGTCCCGCCTCCTCTAGAATCTGACTATTATCTCTCTCAACCAACCAATCACTTTTCTTTTTGCACATTTTTGTGTAAGTAAAACTCCCATGAGCATGACTAGCTATGTCATGGACCACAAGACATGAAAGACGATGGTTGAGCTACGCTAAGAGTGACACCCCTCCCTGATTGTCTCTGGGGTCTTCCTCCTCTCTCTCGGCCATACAAATTATTATAACCAGCTCTGGCTTGAATCCGTCCGACTGACAGCACACAGTCAAGGGCAGACGTGAAGGGGACCATCTGCTTCCTTGGCATTTTCAGACTGGTACCTGCTGTCCGACTGGGGCCAGGGCAAACACCTGGGATGGTTGCAAGAGCGCAACATGAGGATGGAGTTCTAGAGGAACCTGCCCAGCTAGACAGGAAACTGCCATCTAAAGGAGGAAAAGGTGTTTAGATGCGATGCATTTTGTATTCCGTGTCATTTACTGGAATTTCAACCAGGAATTCACAGTTATTTCATGATAAAATGCAAACAGGATTTAGGTAGGGATACCAGCGGTGTGTCCCCCCTGCTGTCGAACTGCTACGCCCAACAGCACCATGGAGCCGAGGGATCCAAACGGCACCAAAGAAACAGAGATGACACTCACGTTTCCATGGTGAGCAATATTGACGTTAGTTTCCGCACTTTTATAGAGCTGGCCTATAGCATCCCGCCCCTCGGTGGAACTCATGCTGTTCACCTGAGCTGAAAAAAAGATGCAAAACCCAGAAGAGAAATTAGCAGAGGTGACCTAATGTCCACCTTCAGTCATGAAAGGATCTAACAAGGTTTCTACAAGAAATGAGTCAATAAGAGCACTAGCACAGAGTAACGTTTAGCCTCCAGATACTTAATTAGAAACCCCTTATGAGATATAGCTTGCTGCGTAAATGGATTCCAGGGCTGGGGGGGTTACTGGTTGATGTTGACTCTTGCTGTTGTTTTTCAAGCTCAATTACCCTTTCCTGGATGTAGACACTTTTATTAGTGCTATCTATTTTTCAGCAGTTGCCTAGCAAAGATTTTTATATGAAGCAATCTGCTTGACTTACAAGTAGCACGGCGGTTTGGTGCGAGCACCTTCCAGAAGGAGGGAACCGCTAAGCCCACGTTAAGAGTACTGGGCCACTGCCACCACTCCACCATGACTGCACGAAAGCCCAGCCCTCCACGTAAAAGAAAAATAATTACTTGTTTGAGTCGTTGAACTAATCACGCGAATGGACGAGAAGTCATGAAAGACCATGCCTGTGCTGCACTAACTGCTGGTATTCGAAAGTGGATTTTGGGGTGTGGGGGTGCCTACCTCCCCCCTGCAAGCCGCTCTGAGGGGCAACCCGCTGCTGCAGCCTGTGCACATCCACTGAGGTGAGCCAGGATAAGGGCTGCAGGTCCCCTGGAGAGCCCTCCGCCAGCTGGGACGGGTCCAAGGTGAGCAGCCTGCGGCAGATGCATTGTGGGAAGCCATGTCAGGAAGTGCCACCCCAAAACAGGATTATTAATTATTTCATCATTGTCATTAATTATTTCATACAATTTATTGCGAGACCTAGAAGTGTATTTCAAACACATCTTTCAACAATTCTGAAGTTTTGGTATTTTTTTAAACTGACCTATAAAAAGCATTTAATTTTTTCTAAAAATTATTTTAACCATTTAAGTAATAAGCATTGTATTCTTGTGTAATATATCCAACCAACCATCTACCACCCAACCATTACATGGTGGCGGCGTTTTATAATATAAAAAAATAAATGTTTCACATTAGATTTAAATCGCTGCCAAGCATGAAGCAGAATCCAAATCTGTTACTCCCGTGCTGTAAGAGTGATACGTTCTTATTCCTTTTTACGTGAATGGGTCCCTTTTTAAGGGAAAAAGGGTAAGAATCAGCCTGAGTCACCTCCAGCTCCTTTGTGTGCTCATGCTGCAAAATAAATGCACTCTTAAAGGGGTTACCATGACAACCCTTACAGTTTCGTTAGGTTTTTAGTCTCAGTTCTGTGGGGTCCTCTCTCTCCACAGCAGCCGCACGCACACACAAACGCGCAAAAAGTCCCATGTCAGGTGACCCCGGGTCCTCCCTCACCATTGGCTGAATCATATGTACACAAGCACCCCACTACAGTTTGAAATGTGAAGTGAGCTCATGTTGTTTGTGACAGTTGGCCTGTCTATTGAAAGATGATCACCTATTGTAAGCGGGATTGCCATCGGCTCGGTGGCATGTGGCCCTATTGTCTCCCCAACACCCCTCCTTGATTGTCTCTGGGGTCTTCCTCCTCTCTCTCGGCCGTACAAATTATTATAACCAGCTCTGGCTTGAATCCGTCCGACTGACAGCACACAGTCAAGGGCAGACGTGAAGGGGACCATCTGCTTCCTTGTCATTTTCAGGCCTTGTCCCCAGGGGTCCACTAGACCGTGAGGAGGCGGGGGTTGGATTTGGGTCGTTGAGTGTGTGTGGGGGGCGGCGGGGGTGGGGGTCTGACTGTGGTCAAGCAGCTGTACATGATGACCAAATTAATTTCACGACCGTTTGCCCTCAAACCTCATTTTCTCCTCCGCAGTATCACAGCAGCCCAGGGAGTTTTGGGGGGGGGGGGTAATCCTTCTATCCCCGATGTTGCGTCTCCTGCCTGCCGGCCAAATAATCTTGACATTTGAATTCCTGCTCCTCCTACCAACTGTTCTCTCATTCAGCTGTCCGTCTTGACGAATGGTTGCCACGAGACTCGTGTGCCAGTTGTTTCACAGGTAAACCGAAAAGGGTGGGTGATTAGTTATGGGTCACTTCATCTCCTCCACCTTTACACAGACACCCATTGACAAAGGTCCAGAAAATAATTTACTTAGGACCCCTAAGTCAAAATCTAGACCCTCCAATACCAGAATAAATATTATATTAATAATTTACACACACACACATACACACACACACACACAAATGAATTTTAATTAATTACCATAAAGATAAATAAAAGTATTCTGTCTATGTATTTTGATAGAAAATAAGCATTCGGCTATTAAAATGACAAAAATAATTGCTATTGTTACGTGGTCTTTAACCAGATCCATAGAAATCTAGTGGCGAGGTTTAATTCTAGCTAACTATCAATTTGCATTTTTAAAAAGAGAGAAAGGGATGCTTGTGTTTCTTTTAATATCAGAAAGTTAACTATACATTATTAATACAGGGAACTGATATAATCATAAATCTCTTTCAAAAATCACAGAAGAAAATTCAAAGACTATTACCGGACAAATAGTAATGCAAAAATAATGTCCTACATGAGTCAGGAAGTAAAATCCTGGACAATACCACAGGTCTACTTACTTAACTGTCTCTCACATCTACAACAACTGAACAGACATCATAAAAACATTCCCATATCCATTCCTTCTGGAATTTGCAATGTTAAAAGTGTGCTAACCTTCCAGTGGGGAACATCCAGTCTAGCAAAGCTGCAGTGAGCCCGAACAGGCTGTCGACATGACCAAAGCACTGGCTGCCAGTGTGCTTCTACAGCGTACCCGGCGTCGCCAGGTGAACCGTCGGATCAAGGCGTGCGGCACACAATGGAGTCGCCATTGGCTGGCAGGGGGTAACACAAGCATGCAGCCGTTTCCGCCAGATGAGATATCAATTCAAAGCTCTTAGGAGCCTCCTCGGTGGAAATCGGTGTCCGACGATGTTTACAATGATGCAGCCGCGTACACAGAGGTTATTTACTCCACCGCAAATCTATATTCATCCGCAGGTTATACACCTACATTTTCCATACGGCAGACATCAGTAAGGGCCCCTGGTAAGAGTGCAGAAGGTCATGTAACCGGGAGGATGCCTATTCAAATCCCAGAGGAGACAGTTGCAGTACTTCGCCACAATTTACTACAGCCAGTACAAGGCCGTATAAATAGACAGGTTCCAGAAAATGATTAAAATAAAGTTTCTGGATTTCAAAAGATGACACCGGTTGGGAAGTAGATCACAGAGACCTGCGGTCCCTCTCTCATACACAAAAGCAAAATCTACGGCAGGGAAATGGTGAGCAGCATTGCGGAAGTTACTCACAAAAGTGATACATTGCAGATAGAGGTACAAAGTTCAGGTCCAGAAACTATAAATCCAGACCAAGGTTTCAACCAACCAGCTGAGTCCTCTGTGACAGTGACTCATTATACACAACTGGTTGGTGGAAACAAAACTTCGGTCTGGATTTGTACTCTCTGGTCCACCTCTGTCATGAATGGATTACTTCTGTGAGTAACTTTGCCAACACTGCCAGCGAGTAACACTTCACACAGCGTTCCAGATTTAACCTACTGACTTGGAGCCAAGACAATCACAGGTCACCCTGGATGAAATGCCGATCCATCAGAGAGCAAACGCACCTTTATACACGCTGGGTAATTTAGGGACACCAGTTTGCCTACCAGCATGTCTTCGTGCATACAACCCTGGGGGGGCAACACCACTACCAACTGAGCCCCCATAGAAACACGTTCCTGTCACTCAGTAAGACACTGCAGACACACTGCATACAGAGGAAACAGCACTGACTCACGCTTAACAAAGAGTAGATTGGTAAATGTTCCCCATGATGGTTCCACTAGCGTTCCTCTAATTAAAGAATCGACCCCCCCCCCCCACTAGTGACCCTGGGGGTGACCCCTAATCCCCCGACGCTATGCCCCTTTGACAACAGAAGAGTAAACAGGCATGATCACTCCTGACAGATCCACTCAGTCCTAAAACCACGTGACTTCATGGGGGCTTTGCACATCACCCCCCCCCCCCCGCCACACACACACACACACACACACACACACACACACACACACACACACAGTGCCGATAACACTGGCAGGAGAGGGGATAAAACATTTCAATAGAATTACTACAAACAAACCTTTTAAAGTTGTGTTATAGTACCCAAAGGAGTAGATGGCTTCCAATAAAGCTTTTTCAAAAGATACACAGATATACAAAAAAAACCTGCTTTATGATCTGTAAGGCTTTTAGCATTATTACTGCTTAATCCTTTGGCTTTGGGTTAACTTCCAAATTTATTTAAGCACTGGATATGTAGAAAGTGTATTCCCAACGTAAGATTAAAGGTCGAAACAGATGATGAAGATCTCAAGAACAAAAGTTATTGGAAAAGGTTGAAATGAGTCAAAAGCTTGGTGTAACAGCTTCGGGTAACGTTTCAGCCTTACCTGTAGTCTTGGGACGTGGCGTGCGGTCCCGAACTCCCGGGGGTCCCTGACAGCTGGGGCGCGATCCCACTTTCTATCATTTCTTCATTAGTGAAAAGATCTTATGAAATATAGCCCTACTGTAACTAAATAGTATCGATATTATGTTGCCTTCAGTAATTGCAGCTCCTATGTTTACAAATTACATGTGTCTGTAGTCTAGCAAAATATATTTCAGCAGTACAGGTACGTTACACTGAAAGTGAACTACCACAACAAGAGAATAATATGTAACAATCATACCATAACTGTCTGCAAATACGAATTGCATTGAAATTTCGATATTTAGCAGAGGTCTGTGTTAAGTTTAATGTGCATCTAACGTACACATAAAATAGATTAAATAAGTAACTGGCTTTTTAAATTAAATGACAAAGTAATTAACACCGTGATGTAAGTGTCATTCTAATTGGTCGGTCATTAGATAAATATAAGTTTAATTCACAGATAGAAATACATGGAGCGGGTACCTGTACGGGGCAGACTGGATTTCTGCTGCTGACGCCGGCCGGCTTCGTGTAGCGCTTTGATTTCTCTCCTCCTTCCCGAACCGTTTTTAAATTTCCCACCCCAACGGGGTCCGTCCCCCGTGACATGCGCAGTGCGAACCGCACCGTCCCTCCCGGGACCTCCGCTGACGCGGTTCGTCAAAGCGGATCCGCAGCAGATGCGTCTGCCGGCATCAACGTGGTTCTGTTCGGTCTACGCCTGAAATGGGACTCCATATGGCGAACACACTCAACACATTCGGCTCAGGTGAACCTTTTCTTGGTTCGTCTTACAATAACGATTTGTACAATAACTACAGACGGAGCCCTCCATGCCAGAGCAGCTCCTATTATCGATTTGCTTAAAAGGTGATTATTAAAAAAATTCCATAACTTTTAATAATCAACCTACTAGCACATTTTGCACTATTACAACCTTTTACCAGTTTATAAAGAATACGGGTAAAACATGTTACAGTATATAGTGACCTGGCAATGTTTTAAAGTTTTTTATTTGTTTAAAATATATCGTATATTATGCATATTGCTGAAGATGCTGGGTGCCATTTTTCTTTAAAACCTAGGTTAATTAAATTCCCCCCCCCCCCTCCCCATATGTTTCAAATGTTAACAAACTGGTCTCAGTTGCTTGTGCCGCATTTTTGTTTGTGCTATTTTAATTTATGTGATGCAAATGTTTGTTTACATGTTGACGTCACATGCGTGAAGTTGGCCACTAGTTTTCGTCCTATTTCGACCAAACTGATGACAATAGGTAATGCTGCATTTGTGCTGGTTTGTGCCGTCATTTGTGCTGCTTTAATTTTTGCGATGACAATATTTCATTATATGGTCACGGGACACCGGCTTGAATTAATTAAGTCCCCCCCCCCCATTTGCGTCTGATTTTGACCGAACCGGTCTATAGGTTGTGCAGTTTAAAATGTCTGTACTGCTATTATTTCTGAGTCATACCTCTTGGTTTATGCCATTACATGATCGTGGTATATAGGCCTAGTACTCATGCTGCCTCATGTAAACAAAAGGTTGAATGTTAATTTAAATTTTACGCACCTTTGATGGTGAGTTTGCAAAATATTATTTTAGTAAGATGGTGGTGTCTATAACAGTACAGACACTGTTAAACGGCACAAACTTTTGAGACCGGTTCGGTCAAAGTCAGAAGCAATTCAGACTTATTCAGACAAAATCAGACGGGGGGGGGCGATGTTAACGTAATGCCGGTGTCACGTGATCATGTGAAGAAACGTGTCTGAGAATAAAGGCGTTTGTACAACTATAGTTCGGTTTCTCTGGCTCGAATCAGTTGAGTTTGTAGACTTGCAGCATCTTCTTTTTGGTTCAGTACGCTTTCACATGGAGAAAAATCCAAGTGAAGCAACAATGCACCGTTGCAAACCACATGAGAATGTTCGTTCTGCTTATTGGTCAGATGTGTCTGTAGCAGAAGCAAGAAAGTAAATACAGGAAGAAGAGCCTTTGTCCTGGGCTATGCAGTTGAACATCTCACTGTTTTATGTATTGTTGCCTCAGTGATTTTACTTTCACACGACACTATTCAATCAACTGGTCAAATCCTCTCTCCTTCAGCCATTGACTGAACTTTTTGAAAACTTAAGAATTTCTATGAGTTGTTTTTAAGAGCTGACTGTCATCTGCCCAAGTTTTAAGAAGGCAACATACATTGCCCTCTCCCGGAGCCGACACCTTATCGTGGTGGAGGGGTTTGCGTGTTCCAATGATCCCAGGAGCCTGGGGCTTTATGCCCCTGGTAGGGTCACCCAAGGCAAACAGGTCCTGGGTGAGGAACCAGCCCAAGTGCGGCTCACACGACCCCCTATGATGAATAAAATATTGGATCCATGATTTCCCTTGCCCGGACGCGGGTCACCGGGGCCCCCCCTGGAGCCAGGCCTGGGGGTGGGGCTCGATGGCGAGCACCT
>JABFEA020000119.1:24173830-24184452 GCA_019775915.2 Cyphomyrus plagiostoma | reverse complement strand
CAGAGGTCTTTAGGCATTATGTTGGGTCTTTATGCATTAACCAGAGGTCTTTAGGCATTATGTGGGGTCATTGTGCAATAAGCAGAGGTCTTTTGGGTGTTTAGCAGGTTGACACTCTGTGCCGTCTGTGCGTAAAGAGAGAGCTTATATGGCTCCTATCCCAACAGGCCATTTTCTCAGGCCCCAAGCAGCCACATGTGTTCCCTTCAGAGGGAAAATACTGAACCCCGCTGGTGAAGGACACCCTCACCTGTCCCAACCTCACCATCACCTCTGCTGTCGAATGAGGGTCAATGTTTCAAGGTGGGTCGTGCTCTGTGACCCGCTGCTGTCGCCTTTCATACAAGCCGAATCGCTGAAACACACTTAGGGGTGATGCAGTCAGGGCAGGGAATGCAGACCTAAAGCAGACCTCTCCATTCTAATGATGATAACCACAGGTAATACTGTTATGCGCCTCACCTTCCCTGCCGAGACAGTGACACCCACATAAATCCACGTAGTCAGGTCCTTCAGTAGAGCACCATTATCAGACTCATATTTGCCCGGCCTTCACCCACAGCTGCTTGTGGAGAAGCTCTGGTTGCTGGGCCTCTTTTCCAGAGTGATGAGTAATGCTGTTTTGGTGGGGGGCTCTGTAGGTTAGTGGTGAGCATCCTCCCTTTCATCTAGGGGGTGGGGGGGGCGGGCGAATAGAGAGATATTTATAGACAAAAATAAAAGTTGATAATCTGAGCTGCAGGCAGAATCTGGAGGAGCTAAATCGATTGCCCCACCCACGGCTGGGTGTCCTGCTTGGTCAGCGAGCCTCTCTCTGGCATTTCCATCTTAATTAGTGCTGAGGTCTTTCTCATATGGGACTTTGCTCACAAGGACCCAGAGGACACGGCCCGTCCCCGTGTCGTCTTCTCATAAACTAAAGGGGGGGGGGGGGTATTAAGTGCGAATGAGGGACTGGGAGTCCTGGACATAACCGTCGAGCTTTGGTGAAGTTGAGATCCGTTAGCCATCGTACAAAGCCATGGCTCTCATTTCCGGTGGTCTTTAAATCATTTCCGGTGGTCTTTAAATCGAGATCAGAAAGTATTTAACTTTGCCTTGTACGTATGAATAATTTATCTGGGGAGGGGTTACTGGGGGGGGGGGAGGCATTCTGGGTCAGCTTCTCCACCAGGAAAACATGACCCCTCTTATTTTGGGTCTTTAGACTCACCTCCCCAACAGTGGCTCTGTCGATAAACCCACCGCCCCGAGGGCATCATCTCCTCAGCCTAATGGACCGAACATAACGCATTAAAGACTCATTTCAGTGCCTCTTTTTATTTGCTTAAACTTATATGGAGTTCCTGATGGCATGGCCTCGAATGGGTTTGGAGAGCATCGCTGTCTCGTTAATCACCATGCCCTTTCTCTCTGGGCCGCACATGAAATTATATCTTTATGCAATTTGCCAGCTGTGTGATATGTGATGCTAGTACTTTACAACTATTGCACTCTAGAAACCTTTGCATGAATCACGTGTAATAAAATGCATTTTTCAATTTACATACTTCACTAATCCTTCATGTGGATCAAATGCAGGATTTTTGATAGGAAAGTATATGATCATTGAACATGATAAAAACAGAATATCAAAGCCATACTTGGATAAGTCTGAACACACTCTCCCTCCTTCATGGAGGTCCAGTGTGGTTTAAACCGATTGGTGCATAATGCAAGCCCTTCTCACCAATATTTGGGAATTATTTCAGTACCGGCTGGTCCCAGATCAGACTGCCAACGAGCAGATCTTGCCATTGGAATTGTTGAATGTAGATAGGCTTCTGGTTAGTTGGTGCTCAAGAGTCGAAGAAGCACTGCGGCTGAGCTCTGATTGGTCGACAGCCTTTACCTTTGGACACTTCAAGGTCTGTTTAATGTTAAAGCATCAAAGTGTTCGTATGGGTGACTGCAGCTTTGAGGCTAACCTTCATCTGCACAGTTAAAATCCCCATCTTCCACAGGTCCACACCGTCTGGTCTTCCATCCTGCCATCAAACAGTTTATCTTATCCAATGGCTATTTGATGTACCTGGCGGGGGGTTGTTTTTTTCTTGTGTTTTTTGGCACTGAAGTATGATGAGTGTGGACTCTTTCGCAGAGATGCGGACCCTATCTCAGAAGACCTTCGTTCTAACATGGGCTGCGCTTTAGATGTAATGTCAGTCTATCCATGGGTGTTGTTCTTTAAACATCACTTTGTAATTTATTTTTAGCAATGTGCGAGGTCAGCTTGCTTAGAAAGATCAAAAAAGAGCAAATTATAGATTTATTTTGCTATATGAAACATATAAGCTGAAAATGTACATTAAAGGTGAGATTGAAATGTCATTAGTGCACAACAGTGATGTAGGTCAGCTTGGTTTTCAGGGAAGGATCATATAAGGCTTGCTCATTTTGCATATTTTCCTTGTGTTTCTGTGTGTCTATGTAAGTCAGCCAGGCTCTCTGCATCTTGATGTATCTCTGCATGTTCTGAAATTCTCTGGTGTCCTGCCATTTGTTCTGGGCCCCGGCTCTGGCTTCCTGGGACACCCTCTCCATCAATGTGACCCTGGTGGGATTTTCCTAGCTCCTGGTGTTTTAATATTCACAGATTAATCTCTTCATTTCTCTACATTTTCCTTCCCAGGACCATGTTCCATTTAAAATCACACGTCAGCTCCTTTTCTGATGATTTTCATACAGCCCAGTGTTTTAGCGGTTCAGGTTAAGTTCCACGTCTAAGGTTCACCACCGTGAAGGTTTTCATGAACAATTGATGGACACCAAAGCAAAGAACTGAGCCAGGCGGGGATCTGTAAAGCTTAACATCTCCCCACCCTATTACACAAGTGCAGAGCTGACAGATCACTGGCAGGGTGCTAAACCTACAAGGCAGATACCTGCCGGCATCATAACAGCCGTGTAATGCGATACAAGCACGTCACAATCCATTTTAAAATGCATCTAACCGTAAGGCAGAGTAGTTACTGGAATCATTGTGGCGCCAAGGTTCCTCTAGTGAATCTGTCTGTCAGAAGCGACGTCTGTGTTTCACTCCTGCTTGTGCTTCCACAGCTTACATCTCCCTAAAAATGGTTGTAACGCATATGCTTATTCATACTGCTAACTGATATGCTAAGCATAAAACTGAAAGATCCCGGGTAGCATCAGTTCCACAAATAGCCCGCAATTCCCGGCGCCGCTGAGACATGACCTCCCTCCCCAGTGCTCATTCGTTGATGGTTATTATCCAGCCCCTCTCAGCCCTAGTTTGATCCGATCTTCACCCGCATGTCTTAGTCGAATACATCTATTGATGGAAAGTGGATGAATGCTTGCAGCACGGAAGCCTTAATAAACCGTGGCGGACCGCTCACAGACTCGTTCTCCGTCTGCAGAGGCCAACGCCTCTGTGCTCCTGATATCGAGCCACTGTGCCTCTGGAGCAGGTCACCAGGGCCACTGCAGGTTTATGGAGAATCCTGAGCTGATACCCTACAGCGTCGGGTCACCAGGCAAGACACTCGGCACCTGCAAAGCGCCACGACGCTTGCGAAACATCCTTCAAATGAAAGCGGAAGACAACAGAGCCAACAGACACTCACCAAACAGGAAGTATGTGCGGGGAAGTCGAGCGACCATCAAAAGCACGACACAGATTCTCAAGTTTCACTTACTCCGTGAAGTGCTTCAGTTACTCAAGAGGGGAGGTCAGACAAGAGTTCCTGTGCTGGAACTTACTGCTGGGTCAGTATGACCACTTAGCTCATGTGATGAAAGGGTAATTATATCCTACAGCCGTAAACAACGGCAGCAGCGCAACCAAATTCAGCTACCAAGGAGTTCCCCTTCCTTGGGGCAGACACAGGGTCTGACAGCTCATTAATTATAATCTCCTATCCTTCTTCCAACTGCTCAGTCAGGGTGTGTGTGGGGGGGAGCTGGAGCTGATCCCAGGCAACACAGGGGTACATTCTGGGCTGGTTTCCAGTCTACCACGTGGCACACTACAGGAGATGCTAATTGATCTAACTACATATCATTGGACTGCAGTGGACAACCACGGGACAGTGGGAGAACATGCAAACTGCACTCCCAGATCAGAGGTGGGACTCAAACAAGCCAGCACTGGAGGTGTGAGACAACAGTGCCAGCCAGTGAACTGCTGTGTCACAGCTTTGAATATTATCCATCCATCCATCCATCCACTTTCTGTAACCATTTCAGGGTTGCCAGCGGGGGTCCAGAGCCTATCCTGGAGGCTATGGGTGTGAGACAAGAAACAACCCAGGATGGGGCACCAGTCCATTGCAGGACACACTCACACACCAGTCACTCGCACATGCACACTTACAAGCAATTTGGTAGTTCCAATTAGCCTCAGCATGTTTTTGGACTGGGGGGGGGGGACTCCCACGACAACATAGGGAGGACATACAAAGTGCACACACGTGGGACCCTGACAGAGACTCAAACCCTGATCCCAGAGGTGTGAGGTTACACTGATATCCACTGCTCCATTGTGCCAACCCGCTTTAAGTCTTATTCTTAATCTAATTTTTACTTTTGCTCTTATCATTAACACTTAGCGTTATCCAAAGGTATCAGCTTACGTCAAAGCTGCATTGACCTCTTACTGAAAAATTCTGTGTATAGTATTCCTGAATGTGAGTATGATAAATGGACAAATTTTTAGATAAAGAAGACTAAACTACATACCTGTAGATAAATTTTGGCATCATCAGAGGCGTGTAGCATGCTAGTGTCTGGGCCATTTTGCTACCACACAGGTCCAGCACTGTAGGTCTAAGGTTCAATAGCCCTGCAGTGTACATCACTCCAGATGACCAGGGATGGTAAGCACAGGCAGGCTGCAATAGGTAGTACAATACTCAGAATCCAGTAGGGGGCGACATTGAACCTACCAAGCAAAATAAATAATTTTTCAGAGATTCCTCAGGCATTCATGTTTCAGAGATTCCTCAGAGGTAGGGGGTAGCAACCTTCAGGGAAAAAGTATATTATGATTTTTAAAAACTGGGTCTGAAATGTAAGTTTTAAAAGGTTTTGGGAGAAACTGGTTTCACTCAAATTACAAACTAATAAAAAAGTAAAAAACAAAAGCGCTTCGTCAGCGCTGGACACCAACTAGACAGAAAAGCTCATGAGAAATGTCCAGATTGTGGGAATGTTCTTTGTGAAATGAGTCTTGGCAGGATGAATCATTGCTGCCAGCAGGTATTAATATTCATGAATGCTTCCAAGTACCATTATGTGATTCCTACAAATGAATCTGAGAGGGTTATTATTATTATTATTATTATTATATTGTCATATTTAGTTGCTTTGATGATCATATAATCCGGAATGAGTCTAGGCTCCTACTAGAACCTGGCCAGCCATCTAACCCTAAGTCAGGATCCTCCACCGATGTGCCACCTGCCGTACGGTGAAGATCAGCAGCACACACTTCATTATTCATCCTGTGGGACCTTACCACTGCTGCCTTGTCAGGTTCCTGCATTACCTGACTGCAGTGCAGACACACACACACACACACACACACACACACACGCACATCTGTATGCAAACATACACACACACATACAGACATACACACAGACACACGCACACACACACAGACATGCACACACACATATAAACATACACACACATACAGACATACACACACACGCATCTGCATACAAACATACACACACACACACAGACTTCAGCAGAATCAGGCTTTGCAGTGACCTTCCAGGGCCGGATGTCTTCTCCACAGAACCAAGTGCTGTCACCAATATTTCCAGTAAATGTGCACCCAGCTCATTAATCTGTAGTCACTCAGCATAACATGTTGCTGTAGTGAGACCCCCCCGCTCCTGCTCCCCACCCCCACTGTGTAAGCAAGACTCTTGCCCTGCCAGAAACAGCCAGCATCTTTCATTGTGCGGAAGTGCTTTCTCCAGCTGAGCAGAAAGCACAAACCCTCCAGTCTCAGGGGAGGGTGGCCCTCGTTCATTCAGAACTTCACGATCGGGCCAATAAATAAACTAATTGACCAAAACCTGATGGTCTTGTTACTGCCTGCCTTCCATATCGTAAAACACAAGTAATTCCAATCTAATTCCTCATCAGAGTTGGTTTCATGTGGTGCATCTTATAGCTTTACTGCTGAATAACAGATGAGGCGCGTTACTTCGAAATGATGATGAGTCAGATAGTCAGTCCAAAATACATCAACAAATTATGTTTCTAGTACAAATCCTTAACTAGTGCTCCACCTGCACGTGGAATTGTTAATTAAACACCATACTGAGTTTATTTGTGATCAATGTGTGAGGCCCTACTCTCAGTTCTCCAGTCGGCGTGCACATTCATGCACGTTCCTTCTTGTGAGTAAGGGTTTGTCCACCCTGTGTGAACAGGACTGCCAGAAGATTGTCCCTAAGCCTCCCCTCTCAGTGTGCAACCAGAGACTGAACCGCCGGCCCTTGGGTGTGAAATGAGGGACGCATGCAAGCAGCTGGGTGGGTGAAATGGGGATGATCACTTGGACGTCTGCTACACTTAGCATGGCAGCTAAAGTGTTAAGAAACCATAAATATCCATCCATCCATCCATCTTTTAATCACTTTTCCTTGTTAGGATTGATAGGTATTCTAAATACACAACATCGGTTAATTATTACAGGAAATTTACTAGGGATTATTACTCAGTATAATTCTTTTTATTACAGAAATTGGTGTTTTGTAATTTCCTTAGACTAACAGCCAGTACAAAAGAGGTGAGATTTGGAATTAAGGCTGTGCTGAAGAGTAGAGCAGACACACCAAGCGAAGAGCCCCGCGAGGTGCTTGTAGGGGCCCGCAGTCTGAGGGCAGCGGCGCGGCCCAGTTGGGGTGCCATCAAAGATAGATGGGGCTTTGACCAAAGCCTTGGGCGAGGTTCTGCTTAATGGAAGCTAGCGGTGGAGGGGAGATTGAGAGACGAACGATAGATGGAGATTAAGGAGGAGAGGAAGGAACTGACCGGCCTGACACGGGGGATCATATCTGCGGTGTAATGAACCACGTTTCCGTGGCGAGAGATGACCTGGGCCGTCCAATTAGGCAGTGACACATTAAACGTTTCATCGACTGCGTCTCAGGATCTAGTCGGCAACACGTCACGTAGATCAAACGCCAGAGGCTATTTTTTCCTTTTAGCCCCCCTCCCTTATCCATCCTGCAAACCCCCCCCCCCCCCCCGTGCAACACTGGCTCTTCAAAGGATCTGAGTAGAATTGGGAGGGGCTGATGGTTTATGGTTGAGTCCAGAGACCCATGCGGATGGAAGAAAGGTGTCGAGCATCATTAGCTGTGCTAGGATAGGGCAGCTGTGCATGCTGGGTGTGCAGATAATGACACCCTTTGTATGTGTGGTTAGCTTTCTTAGAGCTAACATGCTTCGGGGAGCGGAGCAGTCAGCTGACTCGGCCGTTTTTGTCCTCCAGTAATGACATGGCAGTTTTGAGTTCCTCTCCTCTATTATCTTTTGGTTTCTTTCCACCTTCTTTAACTGTAATGCTGTGCAACGTTAACTGCCGTTATGCCCTTCTACGATCCCCTACTTGTCGCTAAATCTTTAAGCACTTTAATATAACTGAATCAAATAGAATTTTCTTTTCATATCACTTGCATTCCGACAGATTACAAAAAAGAGGTCTATATAAAAACACAGGTTCTGACAAAACAGGATTCACGGATGACAGACACTAGCGGTAAATTGGGACGAGGCCCCTTTAAGAAAGGCAAGCACAAAACGGTGACACAATAACGTTTAATCTTGTGGGAAAGGTGAATGGAGAAATACTGCAGCCATAGAACAGCCGGCGTCCATCTGTCCCACTTCTACTCCATCTCATCTCTCCAAATCCGCCCAGCTGACCCTATGTGTGCCCTAACAAAAGCAATTAGCCCAAACAGGTCCAGCTGAGTTTCATTAACTGGGTTACCTGTAGGCATGGGGGCCGTGCTGATAAATTGCCATGGTAACGCAAACCCGACCCCACGCCGGTAGTTTCCCTCGCGTAGCGGCACACTGAGCCCATGGTGACATTTCGCGCCTATCCAGATGTTCCCGAGCATCTGTACTCTATCTGTGATAAATCTGCACAGTGGGGGAGAAGGCCAAGAATTCACTGAGAAGGCTCTGAATCACGCCCATCCATGGAGGATCTGGATTTCAGAGGTACCCAGACCGACAGCTCTTATGTTACTCATTATGTACACCTTCCTATTTTTTCACCACCAATTACTTAGGGCTTTCGGCCTGTTTCAGCTGCCTGCAAATCTGAACAACCAAGCTCATGGGAGTTTTACGTACACAAAAATGTTCTGAGGGCAGAATGAAAAATTATTGGTTCAGAGAGATAACCAATCAGATTGTAGAGGAGGTGAGTCCAAGCAATTAGTAGAGGTGAGCCCAACCAATCAGATGTCTTGGCTCTGCCTCCTGTAGTTGCTTGAACCCACCCTCCATCTCTCTGAACCAATCACTTTCCATTCTGCTGTCAGGACGTTTTTGCGTAACACAAGCAACAAGCAATCAACCTACCCAGAGAGCATGAGATCACAGCATAATCCAGGACCCACATCGGCTGATCATCTCAGCCTCTTTCGCCGTCACCGGCATCCTGCCTTTGATTTTCAGCTGTGGTACCCTCACAGGTCTCTAGGAGGAAGAAGGGTCCTGCTGAATCCTGCTGAAAAGCACCTGCGAATGCTCTGATAGCTGATATACTGTGTAGCGTATTAGCATACTATGTAGTCATAGCCTGAATTGAATAGACTTGCATAATCTCATTGCTTACAGCTATGACCATAACATTACCCTGCCGTCATGACGTTCCTGATAAAGCCTTATGTGTTTATTATAATGGTTTAAATAAAATCCAATGGGATTTATTGTGATTTGCAGTGCAGCTGTATGACTACAGGCTTTACTCCCTGCCTTTTTCCCTTTAACCTTAAAGCGCTCGCCCATGTCCGCCATGGTATCCTCGAGAGACACAGCTCACTTGATGTTGTTTGCAATTATAGTATCACCCCTCTCCCCCATCAGTGAATCAAACAGCAATTTCAAGGTGGTCCAGGTGTCCAGGAGACCCTGTATGAATCTCGGAGCACCCCAGCCCATGAATAACAATGCCCCAGAACGACCCCCACCTCCTACTGTTGACACCCTTTACTGGCAGTCATAAACATTTCATCACTGTCATTATATATTCTGGGTTGCTTCTCCATTCATAAAACAATGCCCTGGGTTACATCACATCGCTCTTTTCACATTTTTGCACTAATGAAAATTCTTGCCCTATTACGGGGGGGGGGGGTTATTGAACCCCTCCACCCAGGCTGGAACACCCCCCCTCCGCATCCTGCTCGCACTCTGCTTCCCCAGCACTAATTTTCCCGCCCGGCGGGAAGACGGATCGCTAGCTTAGCTGTGTCTGCCGGGCCGACACTAACTAACCACACAACCATTCAGCAAGAAGCAGCTCCAGTATCACAGTGCTGTAACCAGGTTATTGAATTGGTGGCGCCCCGGCCCATGCTATTTGGGGCTATGGGGTTTGGTGGGGGGGGACTCTCTCAATCACATAAAGACACTGTCTCTCTGCACCTGAATCTGTCCTTGCAAGACTTGCCATTTCCAAGGTCTGTCATATTGAGACCCCAGAGCAGTAATCAAGCCACACCACGGTCCAAGTGATGGTACCCTAGTGAGGAGGCCGTTTCCCGCTTTGGGGACCTTCCAGCAGCAGGCGACAGGCGCGCGGCTGAGTTTAATCCTCCTGCTGCTGGAATGTGTCACCAAACAAGCCAGACAAAAGGGCAGCCAGTGTAGGTCACAGTTTGCTGGCTACACGCGGAGGCAGGTAGGGAGCCTGCGGGCTGTAATGCTGCCAGGGGCCGTTGGCCGACAGCGGGTGATGGCTCCGCTCTCGTGACCCGCAATGCCTACCGGAGGGCGACGCCAGCTCCCCCGCATCTGTCAGAAGGTGTCCCAGGCTCGTGGGTAAGCGGCCTCCCGTCAGGCTGAATGGGCCTGGAATGTAAAGGCTCACGTCTGCTTCACAGAGCTGCTACCCTCTGGGACCAGACAGGACGGATGGTGGGGCAATGGGAGATATGGCCTTTTCTGATGTTGAATTTCCAGTTCAAATCCCACAATGGGCACTTTTGTTGCACCTTAATATAGTGTGTAAATGTCCTCTTGAGAAATATAACCATCTTCTACTGTGAAGCAGAGGATAAGTGACTCAACAATGACATATCCGTCAGCTGTGAAAGATTAAACATTAAACCGTCATTTACTGTTGTGTACTTACAATAACGGGCAGGGATGCGGCAGAGCTGCAGGCTGTGTTTAAATGACTCGCTGTTTCTGCTTTCAATGGCCTGTTGGTGAGCTTATGCGCGTCCGGATGTACAGCGTGTGGTGACGTCATTTATCCAGGGGGTGGGAGGGGGGTCACAGCTTCCCCTGTGGGTCTCTGCTCCCTCTCTCGAGCTGAAGTGACCGAGCTGCGCTTTTCACCCCAACCTCCA
>JABFEA020000119.1:24143227-24156090 GCA_019775915.2 Cyphomyrus plagiostoma | reverse complement strand
CCCCCCCCCCCCCCCCCCCCCCCCCCCCCCCCCCCCCCCCCCCCCCCCCCCCCCCCCCATGAGGCAACAAGCAGGGTCCCCCTCACTGAAGATACACTCATGGCTGGAATTTCTCAGATGTACCAGGAAAAATCTCCTCCTTGACATTACAGTAGAATTATTTAGATTTATGCATAATTTTACCCACTGAAGTACCTACTGAAGAACAGGAAGGTTTAACAGCCAGCGAACCTTCACTGATTTCTATGCCACTGTACAAACACCTTCCCCAATGACCATGACCAAGCATCTGAATCCATCTCTCCTTACTCTCCTTAACACTTAAAGCCACTTCGCTGGTGGCCGTGTGCCCTCAAGGTGATTTATAGCCCGCCCCCTTACCCCTGACACTCCTCTGGCAACATACCTGTATGTGTGTGGCTGGCATTCGCTCACAAGCTGGCAAAAACAATCCAGTGAATCAATTGAAGGCAACGGCAAGCTAATTTAGAGCAGAGCAGGTTAGAAACAGTGCAGCTGGGGTCTGTAGGCGGAAGCCAGAGATGGGGGTCGGTGGGGAATGTCTCAGGGCTCTGAATGTGACTGTACTGGACACCCGCAACAAGAGGTTGCTGTCAGCAAGATGTAGTATCTTTTTGGTGGGGGGGATATTTAATGCTGTTTATATAGAATCTTATATGTAGGGTTGTGAAATGCATTGGGCATCAATGGAATTAAGCATCATCCCATCCAGGATGCCCCCCTGCCTCATACCCGTGATAGACTGGCACCCCATCCAGGGTGTCCCTCCTGCCTTATGCCCTGTGACAGACTGGCATCCCATCCAGGGTGTCCCCTGCCTCATGGCCAATGATAGACTGGCATCCCATCCAGAGTGTCCCCTGCCTCATGCCATGTGAGAGACTGGCATCCCATCCAGGGTGTATCTCTTGCCTTGTGCCCTGTGATAGACTGGCATCCCATCCAGGGTGTATCTCTTGCCTTGTGCCCTGTGATAGACTGGCAACCCATCCAGGGTGTCCCTCCTGTCTCGTGCCCATTGATAGACTGGCATCCCATCCAAGGTGTCCCTCCTGCCTTGTGCCCTGTGATAGACTGACATCCCATCCAGGGTGTCCATCCTGCCTCATATTCTGTGATATACTGGCATCCCATCCAAGGTGTCCCCTGCCTCGTGCCCTGTGATAGACTGCCAAGTCATCCAGGGTGTATCCCTTGCCTCATACCCTGTGATAGGCTGGCAGCCCATCCAAGGTGACCCGCTGCCTCGTACGCTGTGATAGACTGGCATCCCATACAGGGTGCATCCCTTGCTTCGTACCCTGTGATAGACTGGCATCCCATCCAGGGCATCCCCTCTGCCTTATGCCAATGTTATACCCCCAGTACTTCCGGGGTTGTTCTATAAGCTCACCAAGACCCTGTACTGATATGTGTTTATGGACGATAGATGAATGGAATAAAGATTTCTGTCCTAACTTTAAACCAGCGCATAATCTGTGAAAGAGGTAGATAAAGTTAACCACATATGGCAACTTTTGAGCGTTTTTATATCTTCCGTCTTCATCCATGAATATCCTTATGTAGATATTCAGCACTGCAAACAAGAAGTTAAAACATGTTCCAAGGATGTGGCTTTCCTATAGCCCCCAAAGGAATAGAACTGCAATTACAGCAATGTTTTTCTAGAGTAATACCTGAATGCATCGATAGGTGGTTGATGGTGTGCCTAGCCAGTGGCACTAGTCGGACTAACACATCTTAGCATGTGCTTAGCGTACGAATTTGAGAAATGATGTCCTAGGCCTCCAAGCGGCATCCGTGAGCCCAGGACCATGCCACCGGCACTGCCTTCCCTTTTGATTTGAGCTGATTTCCTGCCAGATTGGATAAGATGCTAAATCAGATAGAGTTATTTATTCCTGTGAGTTTGACAAGCCCCCACCCTCCAACTGCCAAAAGAGATAAACGTCAAATACGCTAGACTTCAGTGCCACCCACGTAAGAAAGTGGATGTTTCAATGTGCACAGTAATATTTTTAAAGCCATTCCTCACCATATGAAGGGCTGAAATTTATACTCTGACATAGCTTGATTCATGCTCCAAATTATTCATCAAAACTATAAAATATCAGCTTCAGCACTACAGTTTTCCTCTTGTGGGAAGATGCATCTCATAGGTACTTCAGCTGCTCATGGGTATATCAGTCTGCATATCTTATATGAGAAACCATATAACAGATACCAAACTCAGGAGGGGTAGAGTTTACAGACCAAACTCACAGACAGTTTTCACAGGTGGAGTAGAGTTTACAGGCCAAACTCAAAGGCAGTGAACACAGGTGGGGTGGAGTTTACAGACCAAACCTACAGACAGGTTACACAGGTGGAGTGGAGGTTACAGGCCAAACTCACGAACAACGTACACAGGTGGGATGGAGCTTGCACACCAAACTCACACACAGTGTACACAGGTGGAGCAGATTCAATGGAGTTAACATACAGATAACGTCAATAGGTGGAGTGGAGGAGGAACTGGAAGGTGACTGAAGATGCCAGAAGAGAAACACATGCAACAGTTGACTATACCAGTCCCATCAAATTATTCAGAGCGAGGCCATTTTCCCTGTTTCCTGTCCTCTGGGGGGGGGGGCTTTGGAGTGACAGCTGGCTAGCTCAATGCCCAAAAGGTCTGGCTTCTCGGGGAGAAGCGTGACCTTGCCAGGCTGTGACGGCTGTTGGATGGGTGGAAGGTGAAGCTGCCCTTCGGTTAGGCTCTCATGCGGGTCTCATTATCGCCCCGGCTGATTCTAATGCAGGGATACGCACTTAACTCAGAGAGAGGCACGCTGGGGAGGGAATATCTGGGCCAGTGACGCTAGTGAGGCTTCTGTTTATACCAGGGATGCATTATTTCCTTTAAAGTGTGGAATATTAGACAGTAATCTTTAAGATAGACTCCCCCTGAGACGGACACACAGATGATTTGGCCAGTGGAGGAATGGCGAATGCAGACACCATCTTGGCCGACGTCCAGCGGCATTTGGACAGGCCACACAGACCAGCTGTGCCCGTAAGGTGGTTGGGAGGGGTTCCAGGAAACATGCCACAGAGTATGCACCCCCACCTCCGCCACCCCCACTTTCAGTGGCAGAAGGACATTATTTTTCACATCACATTTTCCTCTCTGGTCTCACCTTTTCTTACTACTATCCACAACATGGAGATTAGCGTGTGAAGTAATTAAACTACATCCCAGCCAAAGAAAAGGCACCAACTGAGCAGTCATTATGTACACCCCCCCCCCCATGAATGCACCCACGGCTGATTAGTTTTTTTTTTTTAAATAAATCGTCAGCAACAGCTGGCAGGCCATAAGAACTATTTGCTCGCATAATCATCTGTTCAATTTTTTATTCTCATCATTGTTTCACTGGCCCTGGATACAATGATATTAGATGATCCAGTAACATGTGTGAAATACGTGTGTAAAATCCCTTCCAACATTTAGGGTGCCTGTAGATGCAGAACATTATTCACGTCTTAGTGTTTTCATAAAGCCACGTTTATATGCTTTTAAATGAGGGAAAAGCCAGGCCCCGAGCCTGATCTCTCACCTTACCTGCGCCTGATTGGGGACGTACGGCTTCTCTTTCTTCCCTTGTACTCCCAGCCCCTGAAGTCTGATGCCAACCCACCCCAAGCCTTGTCTCTGTTTTGTTTCCCTGACCATGTCCTGTGAGTAGGCCTTGAAACAGCCATCTCGTCTTTATGCTCCTATGCACCGATTGAGCAGGCCGCCTCCCCCCCATAGCCCTGTCCCTTCCTCCCACAGCCATGTCACACGAACCCCCTTTGCCACCCCTTCACACCCACCCTCTCGACGAGTTCCCGGAGAACCCGCAGTCGGGCCGCTTATCCGCCTATCCAATGTTAATGCATCCTGGCACCCTCCAAAACACCCCACGCCGTGTACTGAGATGTTAAACTCATTCTGCGACGCAGAAATGTTGCCAAAACCAGTATGGGAATTGAGAAAATTCCCAGTACCTAGTGAGGTGGGGGGGCTTAGCCACCTGGCTGAACTGTAAGGACCAGGAGCTATTGCAGTTAGCTGACACCAACACACTGAGGGATATCCTGAACTGGAAGAGTAACAGTGGGGGCAGGGGGATATAGGGGTGATCATCCAGATCTGCTGGCAGACAGAAAACCCATTAATCTGCTGAACAATCTGATTCCCCCGGAACTAAGTGGAAATGCTAAGCCCCGGAGTGGCCTACAGATGTGTGGTGCTGGCAGTGATCTGACCAAACAGTCATTTGTACCATTTCCTCTTGCCAGAATACTGCATGCACGCCACAACAAATCTACGCCGTGTACAGCAATAGAAACAGACATAATTCCCCTTACTACTCAAATGGGTTTCCTTCTATAGATAATCTCTTCAAAAATGTGAAAGCTTTGTTGCAGAACTTGGTTCATATATAAAGAGAATATTTAATAAAAATAATTGGATTAACAATTACTAGAGCTTAAGAACAAGCGTAGCTCCCACACCAGCTGAAAAGCCCCCACACACTTATCCACCAAAGCTGAGGCAGTAAGCGTTGTGAGCAAAGGTAAACAATTTGCTTGGGCCAGATATAGGGCTTATAGGATATAGGCATAGTGGATTACATCACCTCTAAGATGCTACAGAAAGAACTTTCTCTTAGACAGAATTGTCCCGTAGGCCTAGGCCCAGCATAGCCCCTGACCCAAAAAGGCAACCCCCCCCCCCCCTTTGACCCACAGCAGAGGATGACACTACTGCGAAAGACAATTTGTGGCCCTGTGCTCGAGGCCCATCGGCCCAAAACAGTGATGCATGCAGGTTGTGTTAATTTCGATGGCTTCGCGCATTTCCTCTGCAGTCTCCTTGACGCCGAAAAAGAACAATGCAGCAATTATTTATACATATTTTACATCTTCTATGATTTTTTGCAAGGTAGACAGTGAGCCAATGTGCAGATGACACCATAAACACTTACAGCTTTAGAGATGACATGCAAGCAAGTCAAGCTCATGAGAGGCACATCACACACTTAAAGGTTCAGATCATCATTTCCTCCAGGGGGCTTGGTGTCTTGTTGCAGTAAAGATCTGAGCACCAAGATGCTCATTCATTAAATGAGAGCTCTATACTACAACCAGGACAAGTACACGTGCTACACAATTAAGCAGCGTGAAGTAATTTCACAGAGGTTTTCTCCACAAGGAAGAGGCATCCAGATAAACAAGATGAATAATTTAAAAGGCTTGAATAATGAGAGAGCCCCCCACACCCCCCTAAATTTCCCCCGCGCAGGTAAAAAAAGAAGGCTTTGAACCTAACACAAAACCAGCTTAGCAGGTCAGCCAACAGGCTAATCTAATGTCAGTTACAATTAAACTTCCCCAGTGATGGCCATAAACGTTTTCCACATCTGCTCCGAAGGCAGTGCGCAGTTTCTCACAGTGGACACAATGCGAGCGTGTGAAGTGTGCTCACACGCTTCCTCAAAAAGCAGTCTTGGTTTATTCAGTCACACATAAACTCCAGCAGAGTGTATTTAGCCTGCGGCAGGGTCTGTGTATCAAAGGCCAGACATATACAGAGGAAATTCTGTGATACAGATTCAAGGGAATTAAGTATGTGTAGATATTTGGCACAAAGATGAGGATGGATTTGTGTTTCAGGCGTGCGGGGCAGTAACAGCCTTGGATTGGTGATTGCTCTGGAGTTGTTTTGCAACCTGGAATCGATTCTGACCTGGTAAAATACACAGCTGTAAAACTTTAAGGTGTGCAAAATACCACCTAAAATCATCTTGAGGGGAAGAGCGTTCTTTAATCTGGATGACGAGAGAGTTACTCTTGAGAATTATTTATTAATGACTTGAACTGAACCCTTCCCAACACCTCAGCCCCCGTTTTGGATAAACCCATGTCTCAATTTAGCTAAGTTAAAAAAAGAAATAATGTAGTGAATATAAGAGACACCTGGATGTCCCCCCCCCACCCTCACTGTCAGAAAAATAGGTTGGAGCCCCGACACAGTTTTGTACCCCAATGTATAAACAACATTAATGTACCCCGAATGGTACAAAATGTTCCTCAGAGTCCATTTCACTACCTTAAAAGGCATATTTACCTCCATCTAGGCTTTGATTGGCAGACGGTTTAGGGTACAGCCACAGTGACGAGTAATTGTACCCTCAAAGGTACAAATTGCTACTTTTTTTCTTCTGACAGTGCAGTGGGCTGACTAGACTGGAATGCTGGAGTGTGCTTATTTAAATCTCACGTCCCTGTCTAAGCTGTGCGTGCCATGTTCATTTGACATGTTAATGCACTATTGAAAGAACAAGGTGGGGAACTAAAGCTTCAAAGCGACGTTGCATACGAGAGTGAAGAAGTTTGGCGAGCGGGGCAGGCTGTACCCAACATGGGCAGTGCTCATTAGCATTAGCAGCGAACATATCAGTCTGTTACAAGGCACCAGGTCCTGCTCACCAAAGATGGGGTGCTGTTTCCCCATCAGAGCAAAAGCAGACCCACCTAATTCAAGTTTGCCTGGACTTTGGGGAACTCAGTGGGATTACATGAAGCCCCCTTGACTTTCGGGGCCCTTTAACTCTCCCAGAACTTCTTGTGCGCCAGTAGCCTATCAAGAATTGGCAGAGGAAGGATTTGAAGTATGCTAGATGGATGTTTCCCCTAAACATGGGTCCAAGTTTGGGGCCTCATCTTGCATCCCTCATCTCCCTATAAGACAGTTTTTTTAAGCAACTCAATAGCCACCTTGTGGCTATATACCACACCTTTCAGAAAGTACAGGATGGCAGTAGAAGCTAATCTTTTAGCACTGTCTCTTTTCAATCAGCCAGCTGGTACTGGCAAGTTATTGAATGACACAAACAAATTCATTACTGAGAAGCTACAAACCTCTCACTGAGCGAGTTTTCAATGTATTTATCACTTCTCAACAAGAAGAACCCTTTAGGAGTGATGGCAATTTCTCTGTAAAAATGTGCAGGAGATGGGCTCGAACTGGTCTCAGGTGAAGAATGACCACAGTAACATCAGGGTGAGTCTGAGTGAATGTTTTCTTGTAAATGGAATCAAATTTTATTAACATACAGAGATGTGTTTACTGAAAAATGTGTGGAAGAGAACAGAGGGGACTACCATAGTCTTTGTAATTGATTGAACTCCATTGGAAACCATGGGAATAATGTGACAACATAGAGACATTTAGTCGACGAAGATGGGATGTGATTTAAATTCTGCCTTACAAACATATTCAGGAGATGCTATAATTAGAAGATCCCAAGCAGTGTGAGAGAACTATGACAAACAAACCCACAGTTTGACCAAATCAATGCCAAGCAGTATATTCCTGTCCCAGTAACATCACTCGGTGATCAGAGCTTAGTAACCGAGTCTCTGTGTCACTGAGAGGAGCTTTGAAAGTCTCCTTCAAAGCTTGTGAAGGCAGGAATGAACTTCAAGAGTTCCCACTACATTCCCAACAGGACAACCAGTGTCCTGCTTCTATGACTATCAGTGGCGAGTGGCTATGGCCTACCAGAGGGAACCAGCAGACTATCACGCTGAGCACTGTCCCCCGCTCAGTCTGGGATGCAGACATGTGATGTTTACTCTGCCAGCTGTAGCTGCTGTGAAGACTCACCGCAGGTGGATCTCTCCCCTCATCACCACGGGGGTGGAAAATGGTATAATGCAGGGGTGAGCAGCGAAGAAGCCGTGGACTGACTGGTGGCAGGATGAAGAGAAAGAATTTCTCATCCCCTGGAGAGTCTTTTTGGTTTGCATTTCGATGCAGTCAGGGGAAGAGAAGAAGCTTTGACATCCGTTTCTTCCTTTGAGGTGGTCGCCTCGCACTTCGTAGAACAACCAGCAGTTACTGGCTGAGAGATTCAAGGGTTGGGGCTTAAAACAAAGTTTGTGGAGTCAAAGACATTGTCGCGATACATCCACCATCAAACATATGATCTTGTTTTGCACGCTTTCTGGCCATAGGAGGAGCAGAACATCAGGACTACAAAGCAACCAACCCTGTGGAGCACATAATCAGGGAAGGAGAAGAGGCAGGAGTGTTTCGCCACTGCCACAGCTGACTCCCCAGCCTCGGGGTTAAGGTCGGTCCCATCATGTTAGACACTGGCTGATTAATGAGCCCATCTTGCTGGACCTTCCCTCACACATGGCTGCTCGCGGTGTGAGCAAGTGCTGAGACTGCTGATAACCCCCGGAGTCTGTGAAGGGTGGGATTCACCATTGCGCCAGTGAAGGTATTGAGAAAAAATGTAATTGTGTTTGGAATTGGCGCAAGATGAAATGGCATGGGCTGTCTGGCATGTAGCAGGTAAAGTTCCAGGACTGAGATGAGTAAACCTTCCTAGGTGGATTTACTTGAGTTTTCAGATTATGGTATTGGACCCTGTACTCGTCTTTTCTGTGCTTGTGATTCTATATTGACCCTTTCTGGCAAAATGTAAACACGATCCTGTATCAAGACCTGCGCTTCCAGGTAACCTGATGTTTAGCGAGAATGCTTATACCAAAATATATGAAGTGGGGCTGAGTGCATCTGCACTCTGCCCAGGACCGAGGAATGACTGACGAGTCATGAACGAGCTGGATTGTATTCCCTCTTGATCTCACCAGTGTGTATTAGCAAGCATAGGTTGTACACAGAGATCAATGAAAGGTTTTGTTTACAGTGGCGCTCAAACGGCCTCTGTATAGCAGCACAGTATTTGATCTTAGCAGCAAGGAAGCAATGCTGCCTGAAGGACAGACCGACAAGCTCCCGATGATGGTATGATCACACAAACTGCAGATTTGCAGCATGAGTTCTGAAAGGTCATCTGTACAGCCACAGAAGTGTGAAATGTTCCTTAAGGTTAAATGTGCCTTGTGTAATTATCGGGACGGGCGTTACGGTGGATTGCAGCGGTCTGGGATATACAGCAGATATTTACTGCCAGGTAGGTGAGTTTGCTTTAGGTTTCTGGGGGGTTTAAATGCTTTATGTCATTTTGTCTTAGGAATTGCTTTATTAGTGGGGGTGTCTGACTCACGAGAAGTAATTGTTTGATGCCCTGCGATGGGTTGGCTCCCCATTCAAGGTTGTCCCCAGCCGTCTGCCTGTAGCTTCCGGGATTGACTCCGGTCCCCCTGCCGCCATGCATATGACAGGCGGTTATAGAAAACGGATGGACGGATGGACGGTTTTGTTTGCGGCAGTGAACCATGGTTGTATATTTAGTGGTATTTAGTTGCATTTATTTGTTTGTTTTTTGTTTTTGGCAAATTTGTTTTTTGTAACCATGCTCTTGCTCCAAAGTGCTTAAAAGAGAACCATTATTTTTGTAAAACCTGATCAAGTACAGAACCCCAAAAACAGTTATTATGACCCAAGTATTCCTTAAATTGGCAGCTTTTATCATTTTATCGTTGCCAACTATTAATGCTAAAAAAAGAAAACAAGGTTTCCAGTGGCCCTTCAAGTCATGTTCTTGTCCCACTTCCACTATTGGAAACACATCCTTTCTGTTATGTTGCAGAACTATTTTCTGCTTACAGTAGCAGGGATTTATCCATCATGGGAACTTGCTAGTGCAGGACTTAGCTGTAAGGGACTCATATGTAAGTAAAGGGCAGACCTGAGAGCAAAGCAATGGTGGAACAATGATTCGAGCTGTACAGGTGAAGCCAGAGTCCGGTCGCGTGTATACAGCTGGTACCAGATGTGAAACACCCTGGGGGCTCCGCTGTGGTGCATGCTGGGATATCGGACAACTGTACATAGTGGATAGTTTGTCCTCTTGCTGCTGAGATAAGGCCCAGCAGTCTGGTGAGACCTAACATAATAAAACCTCTGAACTCCTAGCTTATATACCTTTTTTATCAAGCAAGAAGCAGAATATTTTTTCCCAAATAAACTGGCAGCTTGTTAAAACAGAAGGAATGTTTCCCTTTCCTGTTTTTGATGAGGATTGTCCAAGGAAAATCAAACAAGCAGCACTGATTTTCAAGTACTTGATATTCAAATCAAAGACCTTTATTAAGATCAGGCTTTACAAAGACCTTTACTTAAACCTATATTGAATTATAGATGAGAGCTTCATAAAGCAGTCATAATGCATAATAAACATGGTATAATGTGTTATACCTTTTTATAAATATTTCAAGCCATGTTTATAATGCTTTATGAATATGTTTATAAATTACTAAGAACGTGGCCTTAAGTGTTACCACATTCTCTTCTGAACATATATGTTTATTGAGCATAATACTGTTGTTATTCACCTATCATGTTTAATGTAACATTAGTTTAAATTTTCCTTTCATTTGATCAAGGATAATTAATGAAGAGCTTTTCCAGAATGAAACACAGCAGACAATTGAACCTTCTGGATCCATTTCAGGAGGGATGGACGGTTTCTGTTTGCAGCAGCAAACCATGGTTGTATTTAGTGGTATTTAGTATTTAGTTGCATTTAAACATTAATTTTTCCACTGTGGAAGCAATTAGGAAGTGACTGGGGGCAAATCTGCATGTCCCGTAGCCCTGGAGGACCAGAGGGAATCAGCATGCAATGTGCAGGGTAATGTTTGTTTTCTGCCTTCTGATTGAAATTTTACAGTATTTCCCACAGTCCAGGGGACCACAGAGAGTTTGGGTGCTTTAACAAAGACTGCTTTGTGTAGTGACATAGACTATGGCCCGGTCTGTAGTGAAATGGGCTCCTGGGTCTGAAAACTGTAGGAATTTAACTGGGAGAGCAAAATAACGGCTTTTGTCCCTGGAATAGAAAGGGCCATCCTCTGCCCAATATGGGGCCCCAGCCTCGTGTGAAGTCACTTCAACACGGTGTGATTCATGTGATGACGTAGGGGTTGCGTGAGAGAGAGGAGAGGATATGGAAGATGGAAAAGAAGCCACGTGTGTACGGTGCTCTGTGCGATAAACCGATCCTGCTGATGGTTCCCTGAAACTGTGTCTGTCCGTTTATTTATGCAATACGGACATCTCCGTGACGACCCTGCCATTTGTGTGTGACGGTGAAATAGTCCTCACTGAGCAGGATAAGCTCGTTACAACGTTCAACCAAAAAGTCTGGATGAAGTGAGTGTAAACTGGAAGCCAGGGTGTTTTGCTTTGATGGACTGACGCCCTATCTCCACCCTAGTTCTGTCTGCATTCCTACCACTGAACCTGAAAAGGTGGGGTTCTGTCAAAGAGTGCATGCAGAGAACCAGCTGTGAAACACTCTTTCAATGACAGTGGTTCTCATGCTCCAATGCAAGAAACTTCATACATTCTTTATATTTAAATTTTACAATCTGCCAGCCTTAAGTATATATTTTTTATCTTATGCAAAGTATATAAAGCATTACAGAATTGGGAAACTCAGTCAGAGTTTGCATTCTTCTTGGTGATAACATGATAATCATGATGAATGCTTTGTGTTTGTTCTATGAGCGTAGGTATTTATGACAATCTGGTTTGAATCGATTTACACAGTTTAGAGGTATTTGAAACAACTTAATATAAGCCACTAGGAATGTTCATACATAATACATGAACGCCCTCTATCCCCCCCATCCACAATCGCCTCAGGTAACTGAGAACTTCCTTTATGAACCTACAATAAACAGGAATGCTTTGCATATGTCAGACTGAATTCCAGAAGTCAGACTGATGAGGAAACTGGCTGTTTATCTGTGGTTTCTGCATGTCAATTCAACCCTCTGAGAGACAGATGTTCTTGACATCACTGCCTTCGGTTTCGCGTGGAGGGAGACACAGTCAAGTCAGGAGTTAGTGTACGTTGAGAGCAATTCTGCAATGATTTGGCACAGAATGGAGATAAGACTGTGTTTTTATTACGTGAAAGTCCTTCGAAACCCTGCAAAGGCCATATTTTTCCAAAAACCAAAAGAAACAATTTAACAGATGTTCATGGCCTCCCTTCTCTCCCACACACCTCCAGTTGTGCATTGGGCTCCATCTCCCTGCCTTGGCAGCACACAAAGGCATCGCCACGGAAACGCGAGCGGGTCTGACTCATTTTCGGGGCTCCAAGCAGCTTCCCATCGCACCGCAGCGTGACAGAGGGAGATTTTGAATCGATCGAGGGACCAGGCTGGACTCCGAATTCACTTAACTGCGGCAAAGTGGGATGGGGTCCTAATGAAGGCTTGCTTGCTGCCGCCTTCCCTGTCAATCCCACAGTAGAAGGATTTCAGTCCTCTGTCTCTAATTGGATCACCTTTAACTGCTCGAACCGATCACCTGGGGGGTGTCAGTGCTGTTAGAGAGAGACAGCTGATTTCATTACTCTGCACGTGTTGAACAACTGGTTCTGGGTTGGAGGGGCGTCAGTTAAGCAGAAAAATGACTGATTATAATTCTTAAAGCAGACATTATCATCATTTCCTTCATTAAAGCCCCAATCCAAATGCATGCAGGCTTTCGGCTAAACATTCATAAAGTGCAGTTACCCATTATGGCGTTTTCTACCCTACCAAGTACCAAGAACCATGCTTTTAGTACTTCAAGAAAGTACCAAAGTATAGTACTTTAAGATATTGGTTTTCCACTGGCGTAAAAACTGGTAATGGAACTGACATCGCAATGCGAGGTGGGATATTTTGCATTGAATTTGAAAGACGGTTGTAGTATATTATATGGCTAGACTAGTGGTTCTTAACCTTGTTGGAGGTACTGAACCCCACCAGTTTCATATGCGCATTCACCGAACCCCTCTTTAGTGAAAAATAAAATATGATTCTTTTCAAATTCA
>JABFEA020000119.1:24106742-24133660 GCA_019775915.2 Cyphomyrus plagiostoma | reverse complement strand
CCCCATTATATCCATATGTATAAAAGTGTTGGCTGGGCACCTTGTTGCTTGAAGAAACTGCTGGAACGTCCTCGAATGACGAGACATCTTCTCGAACGCCGCAGGAAAAGCCTCTGGATGAGGCGCTGGCACTGCCAAGGAAGGCAGTCCGACGTCAGACGGCCCAATTTGAGCAAGAACAGTGGGCCTGCATGTCTACTCCAGTGACAGCCTGGGGTGACGGGGGAAGGGCTACATGCAGATATGGAAGGGGGGGGCCCACAGACATGGCTCTGCACACACCAGGCGCATTACGACAGCGCACTCTGTTGGGAGTGCTTTCTGCTAAAGGCTGTGTAAAATCTGTAAAATTCCAATTACACATTGACTTCAAATGCACCAGGGCCCAATTGAAACCAATTGCATTCCCAACCCATACCCCACACTGCTTAATTGAGGTTGTTTTAGATGCAGTAAGGTCATGGGGGGAATTCTCCTGGTGAAAAGTTGTAACTTAATGGCTTCTGCAAAAGACTCCGCCTCTCCAGGCTGGAGGACTCTCTCTTGGTATTAAATCACCCCTGCGGTCTCCTGAATAATAAATCAGTGACATCGCAGAATATATTTGCCCAAAGTGTTCGCCTGCTTGTCTGCTATCTCAATTTTTGTTAATCGATAGAAGGCACTTCCGGGCTGTATTAAGATAAATTAAGATGAATGTGCCTCTGACCGACTCAAGAGGACGTGCAAAAGCAGTCACTTCTTTAACCTAAGAGCAGGAGTATGCTTCAAATTGCGATATTTTTTTCTTTAATGAAAATAGTACCTCCATGCACTTCAGAATTCAGAAGTGGTACGTAATTCCGAAAGCAAAAGCATTTAAGACATCTTAAACCATATAATATCTGTATTATTTACGCATGCGGCTAAATAAACCTTTTAAACCTTTTAATTGAGAAGGTTGGTTGTCGATCCGTAAGAAGAAATGTGACACAATGTTTACCCTATTCGAGCTCCTTTGGATTCCGTTTGATTCAATAATAAAAAGATGCATCAGTCCACGATTACCAAAGAAGCACTGGGTAACAATGAGAGACAGCATATTAAAAACTTTACTCAAGAGACCGGAGGCAAGGGCAACACTTTCAGACGGAGACAGGGTAGGGTGCAGAGCTGACTTTCCCGGACACCGGGGCGCCGTCCACAGTCCCGGCACTTTGGATCACTGCCAGTAAAATGAGCAAATCGCGGATGTTTTTCGCGCCTGGATTTAACACAGTGAGGTGTTAACTGAGGTGATTATTATTATTATTATTATTATTATTATTATTATTATTATTATATTTTAAACGCTACAGGGTTTTTTTCCTATTGATTATCGAATTGCGTATATCTGTAACCACACGTTAAGCCGCACAAAAACGGGAAAGAACACATCATGCGGATTGTTTATTACATAACGTAAAGAAACGTTAAGAACATGTGTGGAATGGGTGTCACATAAACAATGCCCAAATCACGCATAAAACGGAAAATAACATACATACACTTCGTGTTGTAGCCTGTATATGTTGTCTATGCCTACAGTATGTAGCACAGTGAACACTGTTACTGCACCTCGTTGGCGACACCAAAATTGATTTCCTTTAAAGACTGAAGGGGCGATCGCGGAAATTAAATACAATGTAAAATTGTCTTATACCCACGTGACACGTACTTTAAAAGCCGATAAAGAGGGAACCCCGATCTCTCTGTTGGAGAGGCTGAGGCTTAGGGGGCCGTTGACCAGATGTGGAACACTGAGGATAGACCGTGAACAGCAGGGACGCGGGGCGTTCCGTTACCTGGGGAGGAACGGAGGAGGGGGAGACGGAGAGACGGCTCTCCTGACCGCAATCCACTGTCATTACTTTAGAAGGGCTTGGAAGCATTCAGGCAAACTGCTGGAACGTCCGTTCCCTCCTTCGTATAATTAACAAGCAGGAAACTTCGCTTAAATCATAGTTTTTATTTGCGAGGAAAAGCCCGACAAAATGATAAAGGCGATCCTCTGTGATGGGAGCCATTTGAGAAGAAAAACAACGTCTTTCTCCGTGCGATCGTAGCTGGCCGCTATACTACCTGTAGGATTTAAATCAATAATCACTTTACATAGGATGTGGTGATCGGAAGCCGCGAAGACGTGCAAAATAACGTTTTTAAAGTAAAATGGAGCGCAAATTAAGAATTATACAACAAAAATAGTCGACATCCACACAGTGATCTTAGGATCGATTAAGAACCTGTCTCTTTTATGAAGAAAGACTGCTACTGGCGAGCCTCCCGCCTATGGAACCGCCGTGAAATATGCGCTTCGGATTTTTCTCTGGGGGAAAGGCAATAAAGCCGGCGGTAATTCAGTAGCGCAATAATGCACGATGCTTGTACTTGTGCGGTAATTTGCATTGAGTTTGAAAGTTCGAGCAATATCTTTAGTAAGTACCAATGTAACCTTATATGTCGCAGGTATGCGTCTGCTATGCTGAAGTGCGCGTCCGACTGAACCAGTTATTATACGCCTTGAACTTAAGACAGTGCCACCTTCTACTGTCTGTCCTCTATCACTGGGAGAAGCTTTTTCCCGTTGACACCAATAAATAAAATAACAAATATCAAACCAAAGGCTGGAATCAGGATCCATGCTGTTTACTTGAGCTTCCGCAACCTTGCCCACAAGTGGAGTATTCCAAAGTTGTGATAAGTGAAGCGTGCTATATGAAGATCTCCGCATCGTTGTTGGTTTTCTCCCGCAGAGATGCCAGTGCGAGCCGTGACTTCCACATTAATGTACAGGGGCCTTTGCACTATACCAGACATCCTATCGTACCGGACCCCTGTTACCCTTCCCGAGGACGAACTAGAAGGTAAGTCCTTCTGCGGTGATCCGTTTATTTTGATGCGAAAATACAGCGACCGTAGCAAAGATCTCGCTGATATGCATCAAAGGCGTTAACATATATCGTAGTGCAATGCGTCTCCAACTTGAAAAGGACTGGCGTACATTCAACGCCCAGATAGCGATGGACACCTGTTAATATCAAGGGGTTGGACTGAGGGTGTAGCGAGTGGCAGCAATGCAGGTATTGGCGTTAATTACGAGGAATTCATTTGTGCAGACAAAATGATAAGACCTCTGTGTTCAGCACCACGGAAAGCTCCGCATGCATTAATGTAGGGCTTGTAGGCTATTTGTGCGTCTGGGAGATTTTTTTTTAACTCGATCCAGGCAGTAAGACTTTACAACTAGTTCGTTTTGGTTTAATTCATGAGAAACGACGCGGGGAGGAATATGTTGCTTTAATTTTTCAACTCCCAACAAAGCGCGCATCATTTTACAGTGTAGTTAATATTTAATGTTGTTCTTCAAGATGAACAGGCGAAAGAATTTTGTGTAATAGAATAAAATTTATGTCTGAAATATATAATCAGCAAAAAAAGCAAAGCAAAACTGATGAACAAAATACTGGAGTATCATAAAATAAGGCTAAAATTTAAATCGATGCAGGTGTCAGTAAGTTGGACTAAATTACTGGCGCCTTTGCTATACTTAGCTGGAGAGTGCTGGGGAAACGGGAACGTGGAACGCGACAATGGATTAAGATGGTGTGCATTTAGCAAGGCTTCTGCAGGTTGATTCAACAGACCGTTGTCTTCTGATTATGTATTCAACAGGCGTGAGATGGGCAGTGTTTCTGGCCATTTTACTGTTGATGTGCAATATTTACACAGTCAATATACAACAACACACACTGATATGCGTTCACAGCGCAGAAATCAGCAGCTATAATCTTAAAAATCTCCGTTGCTAATTTGTTTATGGTAGGACAAATATTGTATATTCTTATTCATTTACAGTATTGTTGTTTTTTTCCCTGCTCAAGGCTACAGTCAGAGCACTTCAGTCAAACGCGAAGTTCTTCTACTCACGTTGTACTTTCGGTTAGAGAAAGAGCAGCGTTTTCGCAGTATTTAGTCTGGGAGGTGAATCTTCCGAAGTTGTTATTAGGTAATGGAAATATACACAAGCAAAACATCTGCCTAATTTTGCATTTAGGCTCTGAAAATACTACAGTGCAATATAGGCTACAAATGGCAAATAACTTCTTTTTACAAATATGCAAAAGAAATGTTTCCTCGAAATTATGCAAGAACTGAAGGTAAATGAACCATATACTTTACTGAACAAACTTATCCCTCGCCAAATAAACAAATAAATAAATAAACATATTGCGCAAAGCAATCAATATACAGGTGAATTAGAGTTATGCGCATGTGAAATATATGTATTGTAGTTACAGACGTGGCACGTTAAATGTAGTCAGGTGTGAAGGGAGCAGTAATACAAATTATACGTGTATTGAAAAACACGCAGTAAATCTGATTCTGCAGCTAGATGCTTAATCGAAATTCTACTACCGATCTCTGAACTGCTTCCTTGGTGTTTGCGCCTACATTTTCTTGGAAAAAAAATAGTGATCGATCTGTTGGTATGCAGATATATATATATATATTATATATATATATAGCCGTTATTGTGAGACGATAACTCTAAATGAAGCCCCTATCTCTCACCGTTCTGGGGGGGCTTGGGGGGCTTCTGATGACCAGTCCATTAATCTCTGGGCTCCACGTATATAGAAATATATACTTTGGTATAACTATATATACGCGGAAGTCAAAAATAGGGAAGAAACGAAGGTCTACAACACATTGAGGTTCGTATGTGTATGTGGACATGCATATGTTAGCTTACATTAGGGGACCAAAGATCCCCCCACAATGAGGAAGAAAAACATTGTGGGGACATCTTCCAGGGCTAACTGAGTTTTATTAAAAAAAACTGTGAATGCAAATGCCAAAACTCTTGTGTTTTGTTTGGTTACTTACTGTTCAGTTTAGAGCTGAGTCGGGGTTATGTTTGTCATTGTTGGGACTAGGGTTATGCCCATACAAATCAATGGACGGTCCCCACAAAGATATGACTACAAACCTGTGTGTTTGTGTGTGTGTATCTGGACCAAAAGCCCTCCACAATGTGATAAAAACCTGTTATTTTGACTTTTCCATTTTCAGGTCCGCATAAACATCTACGAATGCAATCAAAAAAGTAAAAATGCCAAAACTCTCGTATTTTGTTTGGATACTTATGGTTAGGGATAGGTCTGGGTATGGGTTATGGTCGTCATGTTGGGATTAGAGTTTTCCCCATAGAAATGAATGGAAAATCCCCACAATGATATAATTACAAACCTGAGAGTGTGTGTTTGTGTCTAAACAGAAGTGAAAAGCTGAAGCAAACTGTAGGGGGTTATACATAGGCAGCCCTGTAATTTGTCAGATAATGCAACAATTCCTTCGCAAACATGTTGACATTACAAATGCTTTGCTGTTATCGTAGGCCTATGTATTTCTTTTATTTGGATTAGAACCATGCAGAAAAAAATCTGTGAAAAAGCCAAGTCTAATATCATTTTGAACAATACCCCAAAATTGTACTGACAATTATTGGCACCTGTTATAAATAATAAGAAATAAATTGTATTTCAAGCAATACATTTTTACATAAATCTAATGGTGCTGTCAATTTTAAAATTACATATTCAAGCCGTTTAAGTAGAGTAAATTTGATCTGAGGAAGAAGAAAAGTAGAGAATTGTCGCAGGAGGTAAGAAACAAAATTGTAGACAAGTGTCTACAATTCTATGGCTACATGTCTTTCTCCAGAGACCATAACATTCTAGTGTCCACTGTACACCACCCTGTCACTGTAGCCAACCTCCCTGGACATGAATTTAAATGAAAATCTGATGAAGGATTGCAGCAAAGGGTTGCCCAGATGATGGAGAAAGAACCTCAATCGACTGCCAATCACCTCTCAGTGAAGAGGGGCTCGGTGGTAGAAGACCTAGGAGGACCTCAGTGCTGACAAAGAGACATAAATAAGCCAGACTTATCCAAAATACCCCTGAACAAGTCAAAATCATTCTGGGAGAATGAGCTGAGACCAAATTAGAGCTTATTGCTGAAAAATATAACATGCATAAATAATGCCTTCAGAAAACAAATGGAAGCCTTCAAAGAAAAGGATAGTATCCCTATAGTCAAATGTGGAGGAGGTTCATGGATGATCTGGGTTTACTTTGCCATTCAGCTCTGGCACTGGCTGCCTTGAAGCTGTGATATCAGAAGATTATCAAGGCACTTTGGAGAGCAATGTAGGACCTGGTGTGAGAAAGTTTGATTTTTGTCGAAGGTCATTGGTTTTCCAGTAGGACAATGATCCAGAATGCAGTTCAAAAGTACCCAGAAATAGTTTCAAACTAAGTGCTTTTGAAGTGGTGAGCAATGAGTCCTGATCGAAATCCCATAGGACACCTATGGAGAGACCAGGAAAGAGCAATTGGGAGAAGAAGACAGCCATCAAATGTGGGTGGCAGAGGCAGCGTGCAAAAAACGAGTGGCCCAGACTCCCAGTAGAGAACTGTGAGAAGCTCAGTGGTGACTGCAGGAAGCACTTGCTAACTGTTATTCTTTCCAAAGGCTGTGCTACCAAATATTAAGAGTGGGTGCCAATAATTTTGTCAGTACAAGTTTTGGAGTTGTCTGTGAAAAAAGTTTACATTTGGCTTTTACCCCCCAGATTTTTGTTGTTGTTGTTCTAATGCAAATAAAAGAAATGTGTGTATTAACACTGGACCATTTGTAACATCGACAGTTTTTGTCGGAGAACTGGTGCATTATCTCAACAAAAAAAAAAAAATGGCTGGTGTGCCAATATTTTTGGCCTCATATATAGTTTAAGTATCAGTCTTGTTGAGGGAGAATTTTGGGAAATACATGCTATAATAGCAACAGTCACCAGTTTCTACCTGTGGACTGATTGTGGAAAAGTTTAAAGAAAGTCTACGATCTAAATCTCACTAATTCAAAGCCCTTCCCAAGCTTAACATCTTTCCATTTCTTAAAAAAATCCCAAACCCCTTAATACCTACAAGAGGGGAAAGTATGACCAGGAAATATCAAGTGATAAATTTAAGAGCTTTAAGAGAGTGTAATTTGTTTTAGGTTAATTCTCTCAGAATTACAGTAACATAATTTGACAGGAGCCTCGTGCTAACTGGCCTCGAGTAATTTATTATGAGGAACCAGCAGTCATGGCTCACATCTGTTTAACGTGGGAGATGGCTGGGGGGGCAATTACTGCTGATAACAACAATGCCGAGAGGAATATTGAGTTACAGCTAATTGAAGGTCATTGTAATAATATTGAAATTAAAATGAATGCACATTATTCACATTGTAGGATGCTTATATAGAGACGCATTACATGCACACCTACTTGCTATAGTGTGTGAGGATTCACATATGTGTTTATAATGCGTGTTTGTATATCATATGTAGAGTATTGTGGCCTGATGTGTAAGGAAAAGTCATAAAAACGGAGCACCGTAAAACCCACTGAAGACTTTCTGCGCTGCGGGTCCATGTGTTATACTTGCCACACAATTTCCAAGTTCAGTTAAAGCTTTCTAAGGAGTGTACTAGTCAAATTATCGCAGTGTTTCCATCCACTGGTTACTGACCAATCGAACGTATGTTTCAATATCTTATGCAGAGCCTTGACTCAATAATGCTCTGCGTTTTATTTCATTTTGTTTTATTTGTCAACTACAGCATTACGATAATTACACATTTAATTTAAAAGGAAAGCTTGAAGGAGAATTAATACCTTTAGCCCAGTGTGTGTTTGACTCGGATGATGTTTTGGCCACTGGGTTCTGAGAAACCAAATAAATTCAATTGTCTGGCTGAATGGACTCCTGATGCCAAGTTTATTGGCAGCTCTGTAGGTCCGACGGGCTCAGTGTCTGAGTCGCACTTCTCATCTTCATCATCATGATAAATTGTGGCGTCTCATATGTGACTCTGCTAAATCAAATCCTGCTGAAAAACGCCAGCTCTGATTTCTCGGCACACAGAGTACAGCTGTACAATGGCCCAGGTCACTGGGAAAACGTGGCATTTCCAGCAGGCTGACTGTGGCATGTCAACAGCGTTTCGCAATGAGTCACTGGTCCCTCCTTAGAGAGCTGCTCATGGGGAGCAGCTGGCTGCACCACCATCCCTGAGATGTTATTCTTGTTCTTCTGTCGGGATCCCTCTGAAAACACTAAAGCCGGCAAGGGCTGTCCCATTACTATACCCTACAACAGAGTGTGCACTTGCAAAAAAACGCTGTTTTTTTTTCAGCCTTTGGAGAAAATCTCAGACCTGTGCCGAAAGAGGAACAATGGGACAGCACTATTCTGCCCTGAAGGCCTTGTGCTGACTCCGAGACGCACTTCTGCACTGGCTTGACGAAGTGCTGTCCACATTCTTACCTGGAGGACTGCTGTTCCGTTGTATCATTTTTTGGACCTCCTCACCTTTGAATCAGGCCATAAAACCCTGGTTTCCAGGAACAAAGCCAGCTCTTAAACTAGTCAAGGACAGGACAGTGATGCACATCTGTTTGCTAATGAAGATGACAAAGCAGCATGTTTTAAGAAGAATTACATTACACTGGAAAACCACACACTTAAAGGGAGAGCTCCAGCGCTGGGGACAGTGCAAATCCATCAATTAAGCCCCTAGAAATGAAATCACCTTCGATCTTTTCATTTTGGACAGTGAAAGAAAGGACACCGTGTAAGACTCCTTGCAGGGTGTGAGCGAGGAGCAGGGATCCATCAATCAGCAGGATGAGGCAAGGAATTAAGCAGAGTGCGTGCAGGTGTGAGAGGCGCACGCCGCCCAGCGAGGAGTGCCCTTGCGGTGAAACAGGCTGAATCACAGTGATTCACCAGCCGCGTCGCTGTCGGTTTCCCAGGGAACGTCGCCGAGATTTTTTTTTGTTTTTATTTTCAGCTTTTTTGTGAAGGATTTCACAGCCAATTGGATACGTGACAATCTCCTGCCTACTAAAAACCTCACAGTTACTAATTACGATGATTAACAAAATGATGATTATGACACTGACGATGATGTAGATGATTGGATGGACATTATAATAATAACGATTATAAAAACGAGCTCCTAACCATTACTATACCCTTTATGCTGTCAAGTTTTTATAGGAAAGAGATATTTCTTTAGTCATAGTCAGCATGCAAAGAACTAGACAGGAATGTCATCTAAACTTGAAAGCAATTCTGCTTTTTAGTCTCTGATTTTAAGTGAGGAGTGAAGGGCTTTGCTCAAGGGCCCAATGGTGACATCACTCTGCTGATCACAGGATTTAAAACCACAACCTCGCACTCACAAGCACAGCACCCGCACTGGCTGAGCCACACACCACCCCAATTTGAACCCGTAATATTTAGGGCATGGATCCCTAACCTCTGATATGTGACCTCTTATCCACCTCAACAGCAAAGGCTCAGTCTCTATAGATTGAGCGGTTCTCTTGGTTTCTGCCAGCTTTTTTGGAACACCCCACAGCTATCTGCGCACAACATATTCTCCTGTAGTTAAAGTTCATTTAATGTCAGAAATGGTCCCTGTCCGGTCCCCTTTGGTAAGTCAGTTCCCAGTTTGCCCAGCAGGTGTCACTGGCCATCCCGTTATATGGCATGGCGTGATCTACATTGGGGTTTTACAGACCTAGAGACTTAATTGAACAAAAAAAACAAGAAACAAAAATGCACCTAAAAAGTCTAAAAAGGCAGGTAAGTAGCACGCCACCCTAAAACAGTAATGCTGGAAGATGTTTTAGTTTAGTTACAGGGACAGTTTAACCCTGTAGTTTTGTACTGATAAACTAAAATGCCCCGCTGATCCCTTTTGGCTGAGACTGTGCATGTCAGTTTATCTACAGTCACAGTGTTTAATGTCATTCTTCCCAAAGGCTATGGTGATGATTAAGTATATGACAGTGAGGACGATGCTGGTGAGGAGAATTCCGGAAAGGTCCCTGCGACTAAACTCAAACATCTTCCAGCATCACTGTTTTAGGGTGGCGTGCTTGAGGGTTCAATTTCACCTCTGCCTCTATGAATGGGAGTTTCATGTTCTGCTGCTTGCATGGATTTCCTGATGGATGGATGGATCGCAGCACTACATACCTCTGCACTGTCGTGTCTCTATAAACGTATGCATGTACATCCGTTATCCTTTTTTTTATTATTGAAGGTCAAGAACAACCAGATGTGGGTCTGTGAACACTGACTTTCTCAGAAGGGGACAATTGCGATCACATTTTTCTGTATCAGTGCAGTTCTTAGTCAGTCCTGCCATCATTCCTGATCGCTGAAGCACCAACATCAGTGAACCGCCTCAGTGACTCTAATGATCTGGTTTATTGATACTCTGCTGTGATGCACAGTTACAGTTTTTGTTATACTACAGTACATTATGGGGAATAAGTGTCATGTCTCCTCCAGTCCTGCCAGGGGGCGACAGGACAAAATGGATGCAGTTGTCGTGAATACCATCCATGATCTACCGCCTGACATGTAAACAAACTCAGCTGCCAATATAGACAGTCTGGCAAGGATTCTTGTTTTTCGGTATTAAATATCTTGTCTTATTCGGAAGACTTCTGTTGCTCTGCTTAGTTGTAGACCTTGTTGGGGTTCATCTCCGTTTTAGTTCCAGTGTACATTTCATGATTTTGGATCTCCAGTTTCTGACTGCTAGCATTGCACTGGTTCCCGTCTACTGCTCTGCTCTGTAGCTTATTTACTGGTTAGCTCCACATCTGGCTGTGCACTACAACCTGCTGCCCATCCAGAACCAAGGGAGGAGGACCGACGCTATAGGTAGATGTCCTTTGCGGTGTGTCCACAGTTCAGGGAGCCCTGTGCCGTGTAACCATTAGATATCTTGATAAGGAGTTGACTAGATGATGCCTTTTTCTAAAAACAATGCGTTGTTTTGTGGTAGGATGTTTCACCGGGATAATTCAAGCTAATAATCTTGTTATACCAGACAGAGGAGTGCTCATTCCAGGGACCAGAGTCTAACTGGTTCTTGCTTTTTCTATAAACCAGTTATATTCTTTTTAGTTTGTAGCACCATTATTATTTTATTCCTAACATCTTAAACTGTTTACAGTAGGTTTTCATTCATTCATGTATAGGATGGAGTGCTTCTTGGGCACACTGTAGTCCTGTATGTTTGTCACATCTATGTTTGTTAGCTCTGCTTCTGGAGACTATTGCAGTTCTAGCGACTCTAACACACCAGGGCTTGATTGAAAGTGGTGAGTTGGGTTAAACGTAAATATGTCCTTAGCGGTTGAAAATCATGAGTAAAGATCTCCCTCAGAGACTCAGCAGTGCGGCAAAATCTGTTTTTTTTCTCCTTTATAAGAAGTCAGCCAAGGATATATTCTGGTTTTCTACAATCCCTGTGTAATAACTGGGCTTCAAACCTCCTCTTTGTGCTACATACAGCACACCTAATTGGGTGATTGTGGGTTCGGAGATCAGCTGATTAGTCTCCTTAAATTGTCTGGTGGAGGAAAAACACCAAGATTCCAAATAGCTGGGGGAGGGGGGGGGTTGTAAAGAGGTTAGGGGAACACTGATCCACCTAATAGCCAATGCAATGTATTATTAAACTCCTAGAAATATATGGTACCTCGATTCTTGAACTCACTAGAACTCGAATTTCTTGAAAGTCGAACAAACCAGTTTGACCTAGAACTCAATCTGAATATCAGTAGTTGAACTGTGAACGCTGACCTAATATAAATTGTACTCGCCAGGAAATGAGTCATAGTACAATGCAATTCTTACTTGAATGTCTTCTTCACAGACTGGACGATTAACAAAATAAAGCAGCGCAACATTACAGGAACCAACAGTAAATAAACCACTAACTTACATGAACTATTAGAGCATTTATGTAATTTATTTAAGCTTTATTTTACCATGTAAATTAACTGAAAACCAGTTCTCAATGCTTTACGTGATATTCGGGAGAAATAGCAGATTACGCATCGGAACTGCCTGGGATACAAACATCATGCGTGTAACTAAACTCTTTAGCCAATAAGGGCGAAGGTGTGTTGTCACGGAGGCGGTTCCAGTTTGTGCAGCCAGATGGGAGGTTGCAAAGCATCTAACCGTAATGCATTGCGTCAGGAACAGATTGCATTGCTTTAAGCCAGCGCTGTAAGCAAGTCAAATGCACCCAATGACCGAACTGGGGAAACAAACTGAAACACGGACTTAATACAGAGGACTAATGACAACAACCAGAAATAGCTGATCACATGGGGATCCCACAAGAGGTTAATGAGGGGGTGTGGCACACGGAAGGAGTGGACGATCGGGGCAGGACAGGGGTAATGTTGGGATAAGATCTTTATAGTTTTGGAAGCCATTAAGAAAAAAATGCTCTTCTTGTTTTATCTTTTTCAAATCATTTTGTGTTTATATGCTAAGAAACATATGGTGTAATTTTTTGGGGGGGGCGGTAACAAATTAATTGGCTTTCCATTATTTATTATGGGAAAAATTTGATCAGAATTCAAACTTTTTAGGAGCAGATTAAGTTAGAGAACCAAGGTACCACTGTATCCATCCATCCATCCATCCGCTGTCTCTCTGTTTATCCGGGTCAGGGTAGCAGTGCTTCTTTAATTTGCCTGAGGGTCTTGATTGTATTGGTTAAGCTTCAGTGACTCTAGTCAAATACTGCAAGTGAAATACAGCCTCAGATCAGGTATTGTATTAAATGATAACCAGGCTATGACTCATTGAGTTACTGTTAACTCTTACCTACTTAATATACTGCCAAAGAAATATATAGGAATACCCAGGAAAGCTACTGTCATTTAAAGTCACAAGATAAGTAAAGCTCTATATCCATCCATCCATACATACATCCATCCATCTCTTAATGCTTATCTGGCATCAGGTAGTGGGGGCAGCAGTCAATGCAGAGATGTTCAGATCTCCCTCACCAGTCACCTCCTCCAGTTCCTCAGGGGGAATACCAAGGTGTTCCCAAGTCAACCGAGAGATACAATCCATCCAGCTTGTCCTGGGTCTGCCCCGGGGTCTCTTCCCAGTTGGGCATGGTAGCAGTAGCAGTCAACTTGGGGCATCCTCTTTCCCCAGTCCTGCAGTCAGAGGTTTTTGACCCGTTTTCCATCCCCCGGGAAGCATCAGGAGCTGCAGTCTCACACTTATTGCGGCATTGCGCATGGCCAGGTGATCTGTGTCTGGGAAGGTCGATAAGCCTATCCTTCGGCTCAATGGCCCCACCAAAAACAATAGACAAAAAGCACAAGGACATTGCTCCGGTCAGTGCCTGAGAAGGAGTATGATGAAAGTGTTCCTATAGACCTATAGTATTCCTATAGGTCAGAGAGAGCATACTGATTTTGGCTCCTTAATTCATAAACATTAGTTGGTTGAGCTATAGTAAAAAACCAAACACTGTTCTTAAACCATATGTCCAAGTGGTTCCGGCCCATTCAAGTTATATTAACAAATACTGATCCCTGCTTGTGACTCAGCATTTTCTGGAATGCAACGTACCTTTCCATCTTCAGTGCTTTTTTATCTTGAAATTGCCCATCAATGAGTCATAAATAAGCAGGATCATTTGAGGCATGCGAGCAGGAAACAGCATCCTGCACTCTGCAACTAATGCTCCCCATGCAGTTAAATGTTTTATTGTGAGGCCAAATGAAAGGGATAGAGGGATAAAGGAAAGAGGAGCTATCGGGCGGCAGCATGGCAATCCCCCCCCCCCCCCCCCCCCCCGTCGAGGCACCGCAACTGATTTAATCAGCCAGCTAGCTTCTGTGCGAGACAGTGTGTGTGTCAGTGTGTGAATGTGAGTCCGGGTAAAACGTCGGCTCAGTATTTTTGGCTAATATTTTTGGAGAGGAAGATATCTGCCGTCCTTTCATCTGGCCATCAATCCGTCCATCCTTCTGTGTATCCAGTATCCATCCATGCTGGGGCAGGCATGTTACGCAACATGCAGTACTTCATATGCAAAATTTAATCACCCCTTACAGTTAATACGTGATTATACCAATTTAGAAGCACAAACACTTCCTGTAACTGCTGATCAGTTTCTCACAGGATTGTAAAGGGATAGAGATCTTACCCCCCACACAGAATGGCTTCAGCTTGCCACAACTTGCCATCATCACTCTGAATTTTTTCAGAGGTGGAACTTTCATGCGCAGAAGGTACAAATCCATACCATGGTTTTGTAGCAACCAACCAGTTGGATTTACTCTGTGACTGTGATTCTTTAAACTTAACTGGTTCATTGAAACAAAACCTTGGTCTGGATTAGTGCTTTCTGGATCTAAACTTTGCACCTCTGGAATTTTCGGCGTAGATTCTTCTTTTTTTCAGCTTTACTGTTTCTAGTAGGGTCCGTATTATTGTCATACTAGCCCACTTGGCTGCATGCAGGGCAGAATTCATGACAATAAAGATGGCACCTCTTCTATGTCCCAAAACCATGACTTTCCACCACTATTATTCACTATTCGCATGAGGTTATTAGTGTGGACCATAGTATTTTGTTTTCAAAGTAGGGTCCCTTTATGGCTGGAAAAAAACGTAATCATTATCTGTAGCATATTGTTACAAAATTCTCAGGCATCAAATAGGAAAACCAAATATTCAAATTCTCTACAGCGAGCATTTTGAAGTAAAGCTGACATTCAGTTCACTTTTCTAAATGGTGTCTCTAACTGTGGTGTCTTGGACAGTGACCTCGGCAGAGATCAGAGAATCCTAAACATCCCTGGGCATTTTTTGATGTCTTTCAGGACTTCCTACTTGTGGAGAGATTCAGACTGGACCAACACTCCTGTGAAGATTCCCCTGTAGATTTTTGATAGGCAGTCTGTGATTCAAAAAGTCCATCCGTGACTGTAGTTAATTAATATGCTTTACCAAGCCCCAATTTCACTTCCTAAAGCTGGAGTATATGAGCCATGGGATTAATTAAATATTTCTGTTCTTGCTGAAACCTATTAGCAATGGGACACAGCTGCCTGAAGACAGCTGTCATTGTGCAGTTGACACATAACAGTGATCGATCAAGGTGTCTTCATGAGCCATGGCTCCTACGGTTGGGTAATGTTCTCCTATTATTTCAGTTATTCATGAGGGCTTCCCCCCCCCATCCATATTTTAAATGTGCAGAGCAGCTGTATAGTTTTGTTCCTAGTTTTATGGTAGCTGCTGTTGCTCGATGTTCCCGGAAGACCAGAGAGCAGATGTGGTGACACTTCGGATTCCCATGGGAGGAAAAAAATAGCCGCTCCTCTGCTGTAATGAACTTTCATGGTCAAAGTACGCCATCTCAGCTAGGCACAACAGGGATTTAAAAAGAAGCTAGAATGTGTGCAGCGGTCAAGGACTTGCAGAAGCATCCTGTATATCGACTGTTGCTCATTTGCAACATGAAATTTGCACTTTTCTGCATGCGTTGCAGCATTTATTATAACACTGGAAAGCAAATTATTTCCCACCATAAGGACTTATAAGTCATAGCGTGAAAAAGAAACATTAAGAACAATGCTGGTATGACAATAAGGTAATTATGTTTCTTTACACTTGCACTGGATTAAATATATGTTTAGAACATGACACAAAGGCCTACAGCATCATGTGTCTCCTGCTTGTTTATAGAAATTCTTATGCATTTTATATGTATAAATATTTTGAATATACAATTTTGCTTGAGAAGCATCCTTTCAAACAGTGTTGCCTGCATGTATATAACCTAGGAACTGGGATGAACTGCCATAGTAACATTTGTTAAAATAACTATGGCCAAGCATTAAGGTACACCAAAAATCATGCATTCAAATTAATTCAAAAAGAAAACCCTCTAATCGGATAAATTTATCATTATGTACCATTTTCATCAGTTTAGCTTTGCACACTGAACCTGCAATCAGATAAATTTACTTGTATCTGCTACTTTTTCTGGTTTATTTGAGTGCATTTATTGGTTTAGTTGAGTGCACATTCAGTTTTAAATCAACACTTTAGCAATGCATCTGTAATAAAATGTCCCCTGTCTGATGCCCTGTGCTTCCTGGGACAGGCTCTAGGCTCAGCATGACCTTGTACTGGATAAGCAGTAATGGAAGACAGATGGAAGGAAGCGAGGAAAGAAGGAATTCACTTCACCACCTATGAAAAACTTCCCATAAACGCCTAGAGATATAGTGTTAATTCTGTACAGGTTCAGAACTTATGTGCTATATGGTCAAGCTCCCCTCATTTTGTTCACTAATGAATCTCATTATTAGTCAAACAATTTTATGTACTGGAACAGCCTGGCTCTCCCCATGTGGGCATAATAGATATCTTATCAGGCTAGACATAAATCTTCTTAAATGGCAATCAATGTGCGATTGGACTTAACAATGCACTATACGTGTCTTGCGTAATTGATATGCCAGCATGAGAAATGTATAGGCGTGACTGCTAGTAGACATCATGGTTTCAAATTAATTCCTAATTATTCGGTTTGTTTTATTGCAGCGGATGTGATGTACTAGCCATGTGCAATGAGCAGTAAGAGGACCATATGACAGACATTGATTCCCTATAAGAATTTAATGCAGCTTGTGAAGAAGACAAGAAGGCAGTCTCAAGATCCCTCTTGTCTGTTTGGATAACTGATGTTACATTTCCATCACCACTAACAGGCAGAGTAACGCATCTTAAGAGACATCCAGCCGTCTTCCCTATTCTTTGTAGTGTCAAACCAATACAGCTGCTTACATAAACACCGAATATAAAAGCCTCATATCAAGCAGCTTTACAAGGCAGGTATTTTCTCATCCGAATTAAACAGGGATCAAGGTCTAACACGAATGTACAGAGCAGCTTTACTGACATGAATTTAATGAGATTAAATATCCATTTTGAATACCCCTGTGAACACTGAGTAGTTGCTATAATGATAATCTTTCACCTTCCTTGTCATTGGTCCCTTTTTCCACATGGTGTCTCACAACATACCTATTCAGAAAAAAAATTACATCACCCTTCCCATCTTCCAGTAAACGAGGGATACACGTGAAAAGGCTACAGTCGGAGATGGCGGACTCACACTTCGGTCTTGTTGGCCTGCCGGCGGCACGGCACTGTGTTGCGCACACAGGTGCCGGTGTCGGGGTCCACGTTCTCGACGATGACGAAGGGCCGCTCCTCCAGGGTGGCCACCGTCAGGTGCCGGTTGTCAGACAAGGGCTCCTGGAAGTTGCCATAGCGTGGCCAGACGGGGTACCGCATCTGGAGAATGCCCCTTTCAAGGCTCCCTACCTTATGGCGTTAAAAGAAAAAAAAATTATGAAAGGCAACACAAAGGCCCTATTATAAAGCACGCATTAAAGAGAAAATACCGAAAGTTAAGCAACAAGAACTGCGAAGAAAGAAGTGAGAGTTTAGAAGTAGCAGTAGTAACAACGATAATAGGCCATTTCCTTATGAGGCAAGGCTACAAACTTAATAATCTATTTCTACACTGTTTCACCTGTGGAGAGGCCGATACAAAGCGAAGAGGACTTTACACCTGAGCCCCTGCTGAACTTTGTAAAAGGAATGAGGGAGTAAATATGCTGTTAATGACAATGTGCCAAAGAGAAGGATCTGCTCCTGGCTGCTGGAAGACAAAACTTATATCTACTGCTGTCGACTCTGCAGCGCCTGCGAGCTGAGCCACATCGCCCTGTAATCCAGAGAGCGTTCATCTTCCTGTGCAAGCGAGCAAAAGCCCTGCATAGGCTCTTGTGGGACTGTGTGAGAAGGGCCTTTGCAAAGGGAAACCCAGGCAGATGTTGCACCGTCGCTGCTGTCCTTTCGGCTGCCTTAAATGGATTCCTCTTTTATGTGGGTGAAAACTGCCTCACAAGAGGTGATATTGAGTTGGCGAGACCACATGCGGGTAGATATTCCTGGAGATTCCTCTCTTGTAAATAGTGACAGATGGTAAATAAGACAGATAAAGCACTGCAATGTATATTTCTCTGTAGCATCGTGTCATCTTACTTGGGTTCATTTTAATATCTCTTGAACTAGATCAATTTCAACTTGTTTTCTTGTATTTGCGTGTAAACAGCCAAAGAGCCAACGTGAAGGTAAGAAGCAAAGCTCCTAAATCACCTCCCTCTCATCTACTGACCTCCTCATCCCAGAACAACCTTCTAGATACAGTAATATCATGCACTCTTTTGCCTGTCAAACCAAATTTCAAGTTACATAGCTGACGAGTCATGACCTTTCAAGTACCTTTCAGTTGCTATAGGCTATAGGTTGCCATTAAACCACTATTTCACATTCAAATTTCATTCGGTTAGGTACATTTACTATCTGTTAATCTGCCAGTTAAAATTCATTTACTGCCTAGAGGTTTCTTCATCTGGAACTAGCAGTGTCTATTTCAAGTATATTTGACCAGAAAATGCATGAATAATTGAGTGCATTTCATCGGAGTTTGTTGTTAGAGATCTCGACCTGTAACTTACGTACTTAAGGTCACTGCCTTTTCGTGTGGGAGATCGGGGCCCTCCCCAGCGACTATGAGCAGAGTTGCTACACTAAGGTCAGAAACCTATAACAAACCTACACTTGGCAACCTTACCACTGGAGAGTGAGCATGAGAAGCTTTGCTGTATATGAACTTCATCTGATGTCTCAGAAATTGAGGTCAAAGCAAGGGAAAGAAATAGCTCAGCATAAGAAAGAGCAGCATAGCAATGCTAATGGTCTCACCAAGCAGGCTTGACCTATTGATTTAACTGCTAATGTTACCTTCACGCAGTCCATGATAAATTGTTTTGTTGTACTTCTGTCCACAAGTCATCCCCAGTACAGATTCCACTGTAATTTTCTCACATTTCAATCTGATAAATGGCAAAAGCATTCCATTATCACATTCAGCAATTATAAATGTTTCTGATACCATGCATCATTTATGGAAAAACAATGTTCATTTTGATTTTATTACTCATTTTACACAGAACAGGAACAAATTACCTCATTGTACTGATAACTTAGCATTTAAGCTACTAAAATTAAGATATGCACATTTAAACAACATACCAAACAATCTGCGAGCACAGTTTCTCAACTGAATAGTCACAGTACTGTCAGAAGTTCTAATATTTTGATAAAATGGCAGTGCTGCATTACAGAAATGGTTCTGAGCTCACTTTTGATTATTCTGTTGGGCAAAAAATACAGGACCTCTCAACAATTGCTCTTTTTGCATTTATTTCATAAATACACTTCCCATTATATCTTCTAACCAATGTTCCAACACAAGGTCAGAGAATAAGGGCCTGGACTCTGTCCCAGGTAGCACAGGGCACAAAGTGGGTGTACACCCTGGACAGGATGACCATCCATCACAGAGTATACACCATAAGCAATTCAGAGATGCCAGTTCACCCAACTGCAAGTCTTTAGACCAATCTGGTCCTTTGGAAACCACAGTAGTCCACATTTTTGTTCCCTGGAGTTGGGAAGGAGCAAAAATGTGGACTGTCTGGCAGGGAGCTTGGAGGGAGCAGAAACATGGACCGACTGTGGGTCCTGGAGGACTGGATTGGGAAACACTGCTTTAGACTGCAGGTGGAAAAGGCAGCATCCAGAGACAACCTGCGCAAGTCAGGGAGAACATGCACACCCACACACACAGGTGCAATCTGAACACCCACACACACACACACACACAGGTGCAATCTGAACACCCACTGCTGGAGGTGTAAAGCAATAGTGCTACCCACTGAAAAATCTCTTCCTATTATGTCCTTCGCCTAGGAACTCCCTGTACTTGTTTTCTTAATCCTTGTTACTTAATCATTTCCTTAAACACTCTTGGATGTTGAACTACTGCTTTTATTATTTCTGTTTGTGAGCCATTCTTTCAAGATGCTTTCCAGTAGTACTTAGCCGAGATGCCGTTACGTGTTAAACATAATCCTACCGCCTACCCTCTCTTTTTTGTTGTCTGTTGTTCTTAAATATTCACAAGTTTCCACACTCTACAGTTTTAACACTTAAAGTTTGCATCAGTCATAATTGCACGGCATGAAGCTTCAAGTTCGCACTTTTCGTTCATGTAACCTACAAAAAGCTGCTGCCAAACTACTTTTACGATAAATATTAAATTATAGTTATTTAACTGTTTCTTAGTTTTTTCTTATAATAGCAGTGTTCTCCTAATTTGTCAAAGAGAATAAAGTGAAACATAAACTCCAAAAGGAGCTTGAGTATAGGTCAATTGAGTCTTGAGGCCTTGTTTTAAAAACTGAGTGTTATAATCAGCTATAAAAATAATCACACAAACATAAAGGTCCAAAAAGCTATATTGACATGTATGCCTTGATCAAATTATATATCTTATGACGTGACGTCTAACAAATCAATAGGTCCAATACCACCCATCCATCCTTCCATTCATCCATTTTCTGAAATCGCTTGTCCTTTTCAGGGTCGTGGGGGGTCTGGAGCCTATCCTGGAGGCTACTGGCACAAGATAGGTCCAGTACCATTAGATGACAAATTTTCTGCTCAAGAACTGAGTGTTTGGTACTCAAGGAACTGGTATCTCATGTAAGATGCTTTAGACACATAAAATTAAACACATGACACTCAAGGAGAGTCAATCACGTATGAGGGTCCTGTTTATAAAAGCCTTTTGCTGTAAGACAGAGCCACTCTGTGCCTGTGTTAAAAAAAGAGTACACTTCCAAAATATAAATATACTATTTGCACTAGTATAATACAGTGGTACCTCAGTTCTCAAACTCATTAGAACTCGAAATTCTAAAAAGTCAAACCAACCAGTTCGAAAAAAAATTACCTAGAACTTGATCTGAATCTCAGAAGTCAAACCGTGAAGCCCAACCTAAGATGACTTGTACGTGCGGGGAAATGAGTCACGCGGCATGTCTCTCAGCGGAAACAAAACCTGGCATTCGCTATGATAGCATTGTGCATGTTTACAGTAACAGTAATTATTATTATTATTATATAATAAAAAACTTGAAACAAAATATTTAAAAATAAAGATTTCTTATGAATTATTTTAATATGAATAATAAACAATTAACACATTTAGTTATAATAATATTGTCATGCTCAGCAGGAACGGAGACAAAGGCACAGACATCAGGGTATTAGGGAATACGGGGTTTAATTACAGGTAAGGCAGGCAAAACACAGACGGACAATACAATGACCGGACTGGGGAAACAAACTGAAACATGGACTAAATACAGAGGACTAATGACAACAACTAGAAACAGCCGATCACACAGGGATTCCACATGAGATTAACGAGGGGGCGTGGCACACAGAATGAGCGGACGATTGGAGCAGGACACATTGTTTTTTTTTTAACTTTACAAATTGTTTGGATACATTTATTTCTTACTTTAAAAATTGCTGTTTTGATAAATGTGCTTAGATGTGTTATGCTTTTCTTGTTTTGTCCGGTTCATTTTGTGTTTAAATGCTAATAAAAAAAATCATATTTCAGTGTAATTTTTGGGGGCTGGGAACCAATCAATTGGTTTTCAATTATTTCTTATGGGGAAAATTTGATCAGAACTCGAACTTTTTAGGATTCAGTCAGTTCTGAACAGATTAATTTTGAGCTCTGAGGTACCACTGTACATGTAAACAAGCATGACATTCTGAATGAGATGATAGTGTATTTCTATAAGATTAAATTTATTACTGCTTCAAGTGTGTCTATGAAAAACCCTTTTTAATTGAAGTTGTTGCCTCACAAGAGAAAACAAAGAGAAGGAGTATTTGTGTTTTCAGCTGGGTGTCATGTTAAATGGAATCTGACCAAAGATCAATGCGTCTTTTCTTCCTCCTTCTTACTAGGCTTTGTGATTGACACAAACCATGGTAGAAAATCTCCAGATACTAGAAGGCCCATCAGACAGTCTGGACGATTCAGACAGTTCTGCTCTATTAACACTACATTTGCCCAGTGGGCATGCCAATGCCGTCCTCTCATTTGATAAACTTTTGAGGAATGACTCCAACACATCTGAGGTGTTGAGGGAAAGGTTTTCGCCAGATCGCTGCCGTTCTGTTCTGGCGTTATTATAGAGAGAGATTGCAGTGTCAGAGAAGGCTGTTACACTATTGGGAACACACAGGCATTCGTGTGAAATGGATCAGCCTAGCTACCTCTGTACATCATATGGCTTCTACTATTGGATATGCGTCACAAGTATAAGATTATTCTGGCAAAGTAGCCGGCCACTTTCAAGTGAGATATTTATGCTTGAAAAATGACAAGAATGATGTTTTTAAAGGATGACTAACTTAGACATTTCACACTGCAGTGGGAATCTATTTAAATAACTCTTAACATACGAGAAGTGAGAAAACACTGATATACTTAATCATGTCAAAATGCACATGTTGTTATTATTTTGAGGTTTTACAGCATAGGGCTGCCCACCGTGGCTTATTAAAGATAGTGAACTTGTCCATTTGCAGAGCTGCTGTTTATATCCCCAGACTAGTGGACTTTGTTTCCTTATGGATTAGCTAATTATAGCAGAAATAATCAGGTCAGGAAGCTAAATGGGTGTCACCAGCTGATGTGTCTCACAAACATTAACTCAAATTGGCCCTGTCTCTCCGTAAGACACTGCATTTTTATGCTGATTTGTACATGGGGGTAAAAGGTAGAGTATACATTTAAACAAAACGGCTTTCAGGAACTCTCTTTGCATAGATGCAGGGTATGTTATTTTATCACTTTCTTATTTCCTCTCAAAAGAAAAAAAAACTTGAGGTACCTTCTTACTGGCTGGGGATGACTCCACAGGCACCATGAAAAACAGCGTTCATCAGCTGTCAGGGCAGTGATGTTTGAAAAGAGCAGGACGATGATTTATCCCACTAATAAAGTAGTGACACAACATGAATGGGGATGGGGGGGGATGACAGCTCCAGATAGCCCTTTGATTGAGTGATGGCCCAGGCCCAAAAATCATGTGGGTGAAAGAGGAGGATGCGCAGATGGGGTGACAGAAGAGAAGGATCAGTAGAGTAGCAGTTTATAAACATATGAATATATCTTTCAAGCTTGAAGTTTTATGATTATGTTTGTGACAAAATTTGAAACATATATCCATCCATAAATATATAATCTGATTCTTGTGCATTTATAATGAGTGTTTGCAGGGGATCAATCAAAGTAAACCAGGTTCTTCAGGGGGAATTCTTGTCAGTAAATTGCCCATTGTCTGCGTATCTGTGTGTGTTTTTGCATATGTCTGTGTACTGACTGACATCCTTTCTGGTATATCACCTGCCATGTGCCCTTTGCTTCCTGGAATAGATTCTAGGCTTAGTGCAGTCATGTTCTGTATCAAAGGATTCATGGATGGATGGATGGATGGATGAATAAATGATGGATAGATGGGTGGGTGGATGGACAGATGATTGATGGATGATGGATGGATGGTTGGACAGATGATGGATGATTGGTTGATGAATGGATGGATGGATAGGTGGGTGGATGGATGTGCATTAGTCAGCTATAACATTACTCTAATGTTTCTGTAATTCGTTTCCATCAGCCCATCTCTTTACATTTGTGTCATGTTGGCCCCATCCCCGTCCCCAGTCAGCCCTGACAAAGAGAATATTGAAATATACTCACCTCATCATATACACATCTATGTTCCAAGGGTAAATAGCACAGGGACAAGTCTGTCCCAAGTTATCACAAGCAATCAAAAATGATGCTTTAAACTCAAGTACTTATTGCTCTTTAACTAAAACGTGTTTTGTGTTCAGTAGTTGGAAACAGAAATAAATCAGAAGTATGTGTTTGGGTTTAAATGTCTTTCATAAGACAGCATTTCACATAAACTGACTGGCTTCCACACAACTCTCTTTGGATGATTAGCTAGATGTGCCAGCCCTCAACAAAGGTTAACCTGTGTTTGTACAATTCCCTTTAATTTATGCACCTATCAGTCATAACATTAAAATCACCCGCTTAATATTGTGTAGGTCACCCTCACGACGCCAAAACAGCTGTGACCCATCAAGGAACGGACCCCACAAGATCACTGAAGGTGTCCTGTGGTATCTGGCAAACAAGACATTAGCAGCAGGTCCTTTACATCCAGCAAGTTGTGAGGAGAGGCCGCCATGGATTGGACTCATTTGCCCAGCACATTCCACAGATTTTCGATCGGATTGTGATCTGGGGAATTTGGAGACCAAGGCAACACCTTGAACTCTTTCTCATGTTCCTCAATCCATTCCTGAACAAGTTTTGTAGTGTGGCAGGGTGTATTACCCTGTTGAAAGAGGCCACTTCCATCATGGAATATCATTGTCGTGAAGGGGTGAATTTGATCTGCAACAATGTATAGGTAAGTGGTACATGTCAAAGTAGCATTCACATGAATGCCAGGACCCATGGCTTCCCAGCAGGACATTGCCCAGAGCATCACACTGCCAATGTCAGCTTGCCTTCCTCCCATAGTGCATCCTGGTGCCATCTCTTCCCCAGGTAAACAATGCACATGCACCCAGCCGTCCACATTATATAACAGAAAATGTGGCTCATCAAACCAGACCACCTTCTTCCACTGGTCCAATTCTGACACTGAGGTGCCCATTTTAGGCACTTTTGATGGTATACAGGGGTCAGCAAGGTCTCTGATTTGTCTGTGGCTATACAGCCCCTTACGCAGCAATCAGCGATGCAGTGTGTTCTGACACCTTTCTATCATAACCAGCATTCACTTTTTGAGCAATGTATACTATAGTAGTTCCCCTGTGGGATCAGACCAGGTGGACTAGCCTTTGTTCCCCATGCTTGCCAAAGAGCCTTGGTTGTCCATGACATGTAATTGGTTCGCCAGTTGGCCTTCCTTGGACCACTTTTGGTAGGTATTAAACACCCCCAAGACCTGCTGCTTTGGAGATGCTCTCACCCAGTCGTCTAGTCATTACAATTCAGCCCTTGTCAGAGTTGCTCAGATCCTTATGCTTGCCCAGTTTCCTTGCTTCCAACACATCAACTTCAAGGACTGTTTACTTCCCTAATACAAAATGGCACCCTTGACATGTGCTATTGTAATGAGATAATCAATGTTATTAACTTCATCTGTCAGTGGTTTTAATGGTATGGCTGATCTGTGATAGTGAATATAAAAATTTGTTCTCGTATTACTGAAAACTTTTGATGATTCTGCTAGTTAAAATGATTTGTCTGTGCTGTCCGTACATACCAAAATTCTTTGTTTTACAGCACTTCTTTAATCTCATGATCAAAGGTCCCATTCTTTACGTGTGAGTGGATCAGCAGGTGTTCTTCGACAATAAAGCCTCGACATTTGTGCTTTGTCTATCTCTGCTGCAGCTTCAAAGCAACACAGTCTCTCTCACAGCTCATTGGCAGCACAGGTGGTGCCTGGGTTATATTTACAACATATCTGCCAGCTATTTGCTATGCACAAACTCGGCACAGCGTGCGAGTAATCTGCAAGTCATTTATGGAGCAGACAAAATTGGATTTGCCATTATTAATGAATCATTTGGGGAGGGGATGTTTCTTTGCTTTGTTCTTCTTGATCTAAATGCACTTTTGTACTTGTTGAAGCTTTTGAATGTGATCCGTGGGAAAAGAGTTGTCACAAATGAATCTGCTAAGTCGCATAAGAGCTATGCACTGAATGTACTCTACTGTGTTTAAATAAAACACAGCCATTCATTTAGTGACCAGAATTTCGCTACTATATTGCATTCATATCGAACCAGTGGCATATAATAAAAGTGTCAATCTCACCAGTAGGTGGAGTCAGAAGGTGAATAATGTAGGCAATTACTCAGACTTCTGCTATGTTCTGAATCAATCAGTTATAAATTATTATGGACTGGAAAGAAGGGCAAGGGTAAATTCATGTAACTTGCCCATGTTGTATGTTTTATGAGTAAATATAGTCTCCCATTTATTCAGCCTGAACATTAAAATATTTAACACAAATCTGACACTTAATCATACATGGAGAAACATTTGTTTTCCATGCAGATCACTCGTGTTATTGAGCAAAACAATAACTTGCAGGGAAAAATTAAACTGACCTATTTTCTCACATTACATTTAGAAAGACCATTTGTTTTCTATGGCTAAGCAAGGCTGGTTATCAAGAAAATCCCATTAGGTAAAGAAGTCAAATTGCCTTAAATGATACTGCCACTTAATTAAGACAAATGTAAGCAGTTATTCGAAAAGGTTGAAAATGCATGGCCATTACACTGAAAAGTGTGCAATGTCATACTGTCCCCTCCCCAAATAAAGGATACAGCAGATCCTATTTAGGCATTGCCTATTTATGCGGGTACCAGCATAATGACAACACATGCAATGTTTTAAAAATATACTGAACATATGAAACAGGCATTTTTACAAAAAATGGTATGTTTGTTATTGTTATTATTGGACCTGAAGCACTGTCACTGACAAGACAGTTATGAAGGAGAGAGTGACAATTCTAGTATTTAATCTGATAGCTATTACATTTAAATTTCAGAAATTACCAACTTTTTAAATTGCCAAATGAGCACAAACGATGAGCAATTCTTGTTTTGGTCGAGGGTCACACTGCTCCAATATGTCACACAGTGTAAATACAGAGTTTAGGAAGAATTTACTGCATCAAAAATAAAGCTGTAACCTTGGGCTGGCTCCTGAATAGATGAATAAAATGTGCTGCCAGTACAAGCAGAGCCCAGATATTTTATAACTTTTTAACAATAGTATACTTTTAATGATTAAGCAGGAATGTGTCCCATTTGCATTTATGCAAGCACAATCTAAACAGCAATGCAATTCCTCCAACAAATGCGGGGAGG
>JABFEA020000119.1:24095052-24106642 GCA_019775915.2 Cyphomyrus plagiostoma | reverse complement strand
CGGGAGGTGTATGTACTCCAAGCAGGCAGGCTGTCACAGAAACAGCAGCTGGCGGTCGGCCACAAACGCCAGGTCACACGGTAACCGGTGAGATGGTGACAAGGCGGTGGAGGGGACTTGCACAAAAAAACAGGTAGTTTTGGCAACTGTCATGCGGAGGGGTAATTGATTTCTCCGTAGGGGTACCACTCAGTAATTGCAGAGGTGCTTCCGGTGCAGGTGAGTGGTCCTGGTGTCCCGGCTGAAAAAAGGAGGGGTTGATGGGAATGAGGAGAGGCAGCACTGAGTAGGCCGGTGGTGGGGGGGGGGTTCATCGAATTTATAAGGCTACTTGGATTCAGCAGCCATCTTACATTTACAGGGCTGGATATTTCAAAATGGGAGCATTTATTACTGTTGAAATATTCATCATGTGGTGATGATGATGCCAGATGGCGATGAAGACACATATGTCTCACATTCATACCCAGGCCAAATCACAGTGCCTTGCAAATGGATTGGTCAGTTGCAGAGAGTAGAAGATTCTTCTATGGTTTAGGGTTTTAAGATCAGTGAGCAACATTCTGTGTCAGTTTAAAGTTTAAAGCGTTCAGTAACATGAAACATAGTTAACAATAATAATATCGAGTCACAATGGCCTCTACCAGCAGGGGGCATTACACTTCATTGACTTCATTATGACTACAAAACTTCATTATGCAGTCAATCAGGTATAATGACAGGTGACCTGGCACTGTTTTAGAGACTCTTTTATGGATAAAACAAGTACCAGGTTGTGCATAACCAATAGTTATGTAATGTCCATCTTGACTGTGGGGACTGCAGAGAGTCCCCTGAGATTATATGGTATAAATGTGTGAGATGGAATGTGTTTGGAGCCATAAAAAAACACGAGAGCAACAGCAGGGGTGAGCATGGTGCAGACCTTTTGCTTACAGGTACGCAGAGGGGATGTAAGTCTATGTGTGTCTGGTGCTTTGTGCGGAACACAGTCAGCTGCGTGTGCCACATCGTGTCACGCGGCAGATAAACGAGCGACTGAACTTCATGCCAACTTTGATTGAGCGTGTCCTTAAAAAAACCTTGCTAATGCTCGCGTTTGCACTCTTTAGGCTGTCACACCGGGTCTTTTGGTATAAAGCGGAGTGACGCCTTCCGTTATACTTCCAGGGAATTAATAAATAGCGAACTGACATTACACTAACGAGGTAAACAAACGGCGTGTCAGAGAAATGGTGAGGTAATTTACGGCGGAACATGAATTGCTCGCCCGCTCGCCTAACACTGCTCAGGTTGAGAGATGTCACGTTTGTCTGGTTAATGGCATCTTGTATCTGTGCCAGGAAAAAAAAAAATCAAAATATGACGAGTATAAAGGTTTGACAATCTGAATCTTAAATGTTTGTTTAGTGGAAGGAAGGCAGCACAATATATCTGTCGATGATGTCACACATAAAGATCTCAAGCAGAATGATGTCATGAATTAGTGATGTTAGACGCAGGACAAAGCTGACCTCACATGTTAGCTGTGAAAAGTTAAGCAGGCTAAAGTTTTCGAAGGCTTGATTAATTTTATCTAATGAGGTGGTAACACTAGCATTGGGCTGGATCTGCACGCTGTAGATGGGGAAACACACACACACAATTTACAATTTTAGGCTTAGGTCTTGAGGCTAAACAGTGAACTAAAATTGTTTCTTCTAGCCTGGAGAAATCTAAAAATGAGATGAGGTTTCAAACATAGAGCTAATTAGTAATGTTCTCCTTATAGTGTAATTTTGGGGAAAAACACACACACACACACAATACCATATAAGATATGGTAGTCATCTAAGTATAGTCATTTTCTATTATAGCAAAAGAAACATACTGAATAAATATGTATCTGACTTTTTATTGCTTATCTGTTTTAGATGTTTACCAAAATATCTTTGGTATTAATTTCTTTACTGGACAAACTGCCTCTGCCTGTTCACGATGTTTATTTACCACACTTGTTCACCATACCTGATAATATGACCCTCTTGGAGAGAACCGCTTACACATCCAGGCCACAGGTGGCAGGATCTCAGAAGCCAGCAGTGTCTGCAGAGCATCTGCTCTCCTGAAGGGGGAGTCTGGGAAGTTCCTCCTGGGGTTTGTAGAAATCCACTTCCTGCTGTAAAAGTACAGGTTCATGGCACTGAAGGGCGGATTAAAGCTGACCCTGGATTGGTCAATCCTCTAAGAAAGCAAGTACGAGCCATCACCTTATATACAAAATAAAATCAACAGTAAAGTAAATAAAAGCCAGTGGGCAACACGGACAACGAGCATCTCTCTTTCCAGGGCTGTTCAGCACTTGGTCTCCTTGCGGAGTCTCAGCATCCCAGTGGGTGTTTCAGCATAAGTTCCTTATCAGAAGTGCCCCGTGGAAAACACTCCCAGCTTCCATTACTCTGCACGACTTCCTGTTCTGGGAATACAAACAGCACAGGAAAGACATTTAAATGACATGTGTTGCATTTTCAGACGTCTAAAGTAGAACTAAAAAAATTATAATCCTTCCCTGTGGCTTGCAATTACATGTTATACTTATAAAGATATTTCTACTATTTGCAGAATATAATATTTTAAAATTGTGGTTATGTTAAACAGTAAAATTATATGTGTCAGATATATCTTTGTCAATCATTCTTTGTGACATCAGCAATAAAAAAGCAGCCAAAGATAAATGCACTGATTTAGCACAAATCCCAGTTTTAAAATTGTACACGTTTGTGTTTATTCCTGCAGAAAATAAGAAAAGAAAAACACCCATAAAGCATGAGGTTTGTTGTGGTCTTAGTGGAAACCTCAGCGGTGCTTCAGGCTGCCCCTTTATTCCATCTTCAAAGAGAATGTTGAGTTTGGTGGAAAAGATTTCCAGCTTTGGAGTGTGTGCATATGTCTGTGTGTTTGTCTGTATCCATGTTCTAAAAAAAGGATGTTTTTTTCTTTTAAAGGTCGATCACAAAGTTGAATGTTTAACTCCAAATAGCTAGTGACCGCTCCAGGTCTGAATATTGCATGGGGGTTGGGCTAGATGACTTGGATCATGTGGAAAGAGAAGGTCATGTCCCCCTCGCCCCACGCCGCCATGCACACACACGCTCAAATTGAGATTCCCCTGCTGTACGGTTTCCCACATCCGTGGCCGAGTCGCCAGCGGTCATTCCGCTACACGGGGTCAGCAAAGGCTCCGCACATGACCATTTTACAGAAGGACTGGCAGTCCATTTTGGTAAAAATAGTACCACGGTCACGGGTTTATCTGTCCAACAATGGAGGAAGATGGCCTCTACAAGCCAGCAATTGACATTGTCCTTGAATCATCCGCCCTGGATTGTCGACTATGGGAGTGGGATGGAAACGCCTGCCAACGTCTTTCCGCATTCTTTGAAGCTTGTGTTGCTAAGGGGAGCCAGCAGCCCCAGGCGAGATTTCAATGCCAAACATATTCTGGCGCTTTGTGAGAAGACTCGTACCATATTTTCAGCTACATCTGTTTAAACTAAAACCGTCCATTTTTTTGGTTACACAGAGGATGCGGCTGATTAGCTCGGCCGTGAAGATGTTGTCCAATCTCCCTCGACGTGGCGAGGACATCTCAGATAATCCAGCAGCAGCGCCCAGGACTGATCTGCAAAGCACTCAAATATTTATATAGTGGTTGCACTCCTTCGAGGGAAAGGAAACGTGGGAAAAAAGAGGTTTCAAGATGAAACAGGAGAGGCAGGGCAGCAGGTGGCTGCGGAGGCAATATCACTGTATAAACACAGCGTCCCATCTGGTGAAGGAATTAAAGATGTGTATTTGGGTTTTCCAATAAGTAACTCAAAATTCTCCGCCAGGGAGACATCTCATCAAAACTGGCACAGTACATATATCCATGTGGATTCTCACCATCATTTTTAAATAAAAAATATGATAAATCATTTAGGCAGAACCTTGGAATTTCGTCATCACAACAGCAAACTTTAGACTGAAGTGGGTCTGGACATCCATCCATCCATTCATCCATCTTCTAACTTCTTACCCCAGTGATGATAAGGGTGCCTGGAGCCTGACCCTGGCAGCATATGGGACAAGGCTGAGGTTTGCCCAGGACAGGGTGCCTATCCGGGTTGGGCCGCATTGCCCCCTACAATGAATCTGCAGTTGCTCTTTATTCTGCCTGCCTGCGGGACACATAAGCCAGCTGGGGTTAGGTGAAGCGAAGCATGCGCCTAACAGCCCGCTGGCTCAGAGACTGTAGACAGGGGGCGCTGTTCACATGTCTCTCCTGACAAAGGTAAGGAGTGACATCCAAGCTAACTGTGGCTTTATAGAAAGCCAGTCTGTACACCACACACTATCTCAACAGATAGCAAATGTGATACAGGGAAATCCCTGATTGTCACGGACGCCCTGCTTTGACCCATACATTAGTCCTGGGGAGGCAGAAAACTTTTTAAAGTTTCTGCTGCTCTAAATTCTACCATCCATATATCTTCTGTTTATCGTGGGTGGGGTCCTGGAGGGACATGACGCCTGTCTCTGCCCACACAGAAAACAAAGCTGGGGCATCTTGAGCATTCTTACGGGATTGAAAAATTTTCAAATAAAACATTTGTCTTTTGCTTATAACTGTAGAAAAGTGTGTTATGCATGTATGTGCTGGTCAGGAAGTTCCTCTGGAATCGTTTTGCGGTTTTTAGGTCAGAAGCTAAGCCATTAGGCACATATTTCAATGTCAGTTCCTAGGAATAGGACATCATTAGAACAGGTAGCCACAAAAAGCTTCAACTTCCTGTACAACAGACAGAATTCAGTTACACTCGCAGGAGCTAAAACCATTTTTGTCCCGATAATGAGACTTATAGAACTCAGGTACAATGTAGGCCAGGTTCTGACACGACTCGTTTTTCTGGCCACTGACAAAGCTGCTCAGCTTTTGTTTAATTACACAGATCTAAATGAGCTCTGTAAGGTATTATAGTAAAGTACAGTCATGATTTTCCAACCAAAAATGTTGTTTGTATACGGTTTTGTTAAATCCCAGCTCCTGCTGATGATGTCACAGCTGCAGGAAATAAGGCAGTCCTGTGGTTTGACTGGGTTAGGCTGCGTTCGCTGTCCACTCACATTGGTGACTGTTTACCAGACGATGGAGTCCTGAAGTGTTGGCTGCACTGGTGTTGTGGGGGTCAGGGCTGTGGGGGTGTGCATCTAAAACTGTTACCCATGGTGCTTTAGGCAGAGCTGATGAAACGTGCTGAAAGCTGACTCGAAAATCCTTCCTCTCCTGTGGTTCTGCTGGGAGCCAGAGGCAAGAGGGATTGTGGGTGATGGATTGACCCCAGGGGGCCATTGTTATGACAGTCTTGAGCGGAGCTGTGCGGGTAACAATTGACCCATGACTTCGCATTTTGGTATCCTTCACCTCTGGCTGTGTGAGTGTTTTAGTTCAGATTCCCACACAACATGACAAAGAATTTAAATGACTTTTAATATTAGCTATGGTGCAATGATAAGGGCTTTATGCAAAACCCAGACATGATTTTATTGGTAAGCTACTTAATGTGATGTGTTTTTGCACATAATAGCCTCATATACTCAAATTATACAGATTAGTTACAAATTAATGCAATTTATTCTTCTTTAAAATTTTATTAATGCTCTGTTTTGGATGCAGAAATCAAGGCAATTTCTAGTACACTACTGAAGGCACAGACACAATGAGGTTACACCCATTTGGAAGGAATTGTGAATTTAAGGCGGATGATGTAAAAGCAAACACGGATTTATTAATCTCCAAAACCATTAGGACTGACTTTTAAGTACATTTATCCCTCTTCATTATTGATGTGGGTCTATGTTTTTGTTGGTAGGTGCTCCTCTTCTTAGAGGTGTATGTGTTAGAAAGTCCAGGGTTCGATTATCCAGCAGTCCTATAGACGGCTCTCTTACCAAATGACGCTTTACGAGTTCTTTTTAAGGTTGGATTAGCCATGAAGTGTTGCTTATTAAGAATTAAATGACAGAAGTCTATCTTGTCTTAAAATACATTAATATATGCTTTTTTATGTTTTTTTCCCCCCTTGTTTTGTTTTGCTTTCTTCCTGGGTATGTAACAGACGGCAGGGCCTGTGTCCTCTCGACATGGTGTTTTGTAACACGGTGTGTCACCTGCGGGACACAGAAGTAGAGGAAAAGGGATTAGTGCCCTAAAATGAGATCACAATTTAGATCACGACTCCGGCCATTAAAGGACGCGCAGACAAATAAGCTCAAGTGAATATAAATGATGGACCGGACTTTAATGTGCATTTATTGCGCATCTCTTATCTGCTTATTTTATTGAATACCAGGATATCTTAGAAGTCATTCCCACACAATACCTGTTTGACGGTAAAGCTTTCGGTGTCGTGGCCTCATTAGCACTATAGCTGTGCTTCTGAGAATGCTGATTAAAAAAAAAACCCCTCAGCCTCACAAAAAACAGAAAACAACCCCAAAGACTTGGCCGGCAGCTTGTGCCTGTCTTCTGATATTGTTGTGTGTTAAGGTTTAAGTGTTGTTTCTGGAGAGGGTAAATCATGTAAAACAATGAGGCTACCCTGAAATCCCGCGATTTGGAGTGAGACAGTGAATTATTTCGTTCAGCTGAGGGAAAACAATCACGCTTCTTTGGACGGGATGTAGATGACAGCACAGGAATGCATCTGCCAGCGGCGACTTTTATCGTGCCAGCGATTTCGGGCCAGCGCTGTTGAGCCAGTGGCCCGTTTCCAGTTGAAAATGACAGTGGGATTAACGAGTCTGCATCTGTCAACTTCTGGTGCGTCAGGCTAGAGGGTCTAAATGCCCTATCCCTCACTGTTCCCTCCTTTCCCGCAGAGATCCGAGAAGCCTTCAAGGTGTTTGACCGCGATGGAAATGGCTTCATCTCCAAGCAGGAGCTGGGCATGGCCATGCGCTCCCTGGGCTACATGCCCAATGAGGTGGAGCTGGAGGTCATCATCCAGAGACTGGACATGGACGGTGAGCCGCTCACGCTTTCTGTTGTGATCATTCGATAATCGATAATTATACATGTGAGCAATTCAGTCTTTCAGATCGAAGTTGCTGGGTCATTTCACAAGCTGCTTGAACATCTCGGTGTTTGTTCTTTAAAAAAATGAGAGAGATATTTGATGTTACGGTATGCTTGCATGTGCCCATGTCTGTGTGTGTGTGTGTTGCTCATGCAGCTCATACTTATTCGAATTCAGATTCTGAAATCTCTAGTACCCCATAGGAGAGAAACCAAAACAGTTACGTGTCACTAACACTGCAAAACAAGCCTCATTACCTGAGGAGACCACTACACTGCAAGGGTGGTTTGGAGGATGGGGGATAGAGCCCCCCCCCCCTTGGGCCCCTTATATACGTATGCTACTTGGGTTTGAACCAAATGTATTATTATTATCACTCTTATTAGTATTTACATTGGAGTATGTGTGCTGGGAACAAGCGAAACACAAACGTAAGCACATTTTGTTGATGGGTGGTTGAGTCGACTGGTGAAAAGCTTAATGGCAGAAAAAAATAATCAAGCTTGTGGAAGCAAGACAGTCTAAACAAGTGAGTTACGTATTGGCAAAAACTGTCAAATGTGACTGCAAAGCATTGCGTAAATTACATTGATTTTCAAAATCGTCTTTTGTTTCTTACTGCTGGCAATCTAGTGTGTCTAGTGTGACACTTGGAGGACATTTAGGACAAATGTATCTGCCCCCTCCAATATAACAACTGGCCTCAGTCTGCCCCCCGCAATTGAAATGGCCTAGAACCACCACTGCACTGCTGATATTCATGCTGAGGTTCACTCACTGCTTGAGGTATGAGGAATGTGTCTGAGAAGGCTAAAGTCTGAATTAATAATGACTTTCAGGAGATGGCCAAGTTGATTTCGATGAATTTGTCACCCTTCTTGGACCAAAGCTGTCTGCAGCTGGAATGCCGGACAAGTTCAATGGAACGGACTTCGATTCTGTATTCTGGAAGGTATGGAGACTTTGTGTTCTGGATGGGAAGCAGATTTTGATTGTGTGTTCTGGACAGTAGCAGACTTTGATTCTGTGTTCTGGAAAGTAACAGGCTTTGATTGTGTGTTCTGAAAGGTAAGTAGCCTTTGATTAAGTGTTCTGGAAAATAGTTGGACTGTGATTCTGTGTCCCGGAAGGTAAACATTCCAAAATTCCCTTTTCAGTCTGTGTCCCAGAAGGTAAACGTTCCAAAATTCCCTTTTCAGTCTGTGTCCCAGAAGGTAAACGTTCCAAAATTCCCTTTTCAGTCTGTGTCCCGGAAGGTAAATGTTCCAAAATTCCCTTTTCAGTCTGTGTCCCAGAAGGTAAGTGTATCAAAATTCCCTTTTTAGTTTCTCCCTCGCTTTTCACCGGACTTAATTAGAACTTTCGTGAGATATCGCTTTGGTGGGGGAAGAGATATCCCTTTGATAATTCTATTTTACAATAATAAACCAGGCGTACTAATTAAAATTACCATAGGAGAGATGCAGTCAGGACCATTATTAAGAGGGAAAAAAATCAATTATCTTTTGTCCCTGAAAGAATGATGTTAGCTTGCTTGAAACGGTCATAGAATAACCAACCACACCTGATGGACTTCATTGGCATTTTTCCGATTAAAGCTTTATAGTCATTACATGGTTATGCACACTGAATATTAATAAATTTGATATAATTTTATGTAATAGCAAAGCTTTAATGAGCTCTGTGTTATATTTCTGTGCACAGACACCATGTAACAAAAAACTTCAGAAAACCTTTAAATAATTCTATTTTGTTGGTTTGTATACAGAACAGTATAGGGGTGATAAGCCAGTAATAAATTAATCAGCTAGCACATTCATTTGTTTCTCAATACATGTTACATGGGACGACATTTAGAATGAATCATATTAATAATATTAAATGGTATAGCACATTTATTTGCTGATGTATATAATGATTGTTTATCAAAATGATCTAGCCTGTTTGAAACTAAGTTGGGGCTGCATGATTAATGATTTCTGTGAAGCATTTTAACTCTTGAGGTAGGGCTGGGAAATATTATGTTGAAATGGCCAAAAGTTAGTAATAAATATAAATTTAATGTTTAATAAATGTGTTAGACTTTCAGCTGCAGAAAGTCCCGCCACACCACAGACGTCTTTTTGCCTTGTTTATCCACAAGATCTCCTCTTATAAAAGGTTGTCGTAGCTGCCGAGGTGTTCCCAACGTGATATCGCCCAGCCCTCTGTAGAGGCCCTTCAGTGTGTTTCACATTGAAGTATACCAAACCATAGTATACCAAAACAGTATCATGTGGTATGCCCCACTACGGTGTATATCACACTGAAGTATACCAAACCATAGTATACCAAAACAGTATCATGTGGTATGCCCCACTACGGTGTACATCACACTGAAGTATACCAAACCATAGTATACCAAAACAGTATCATGTGGTATGCCCCACTACGGTGCATATCGCACTGAAGTATACCAAACCATAGTATACCAAAACAGCATTGTGTGGTGTGCCTTACAAACCAAATTTAATAAACATTAATATACGCTGAGTTTATACAGATTACTAACTTTTGGGTGTTGCTTTTAGCCATACTACTAATCTGCTTACCAAATTGTGGGTGAAAATGAACATGCGTATACCACCCCAATTCCAAAAAAGTTTGGACGTTTTATTCATTACAAAACATATAAAACATATGAAATGCTTAAACTGAGAAAATGTACCATTTTAAGGAAAAAAAGGTCATTTTGAATGTCGTGGCAGCAACATGTCTCAAAATAGTTGGGACAAGGCCATGTTTACCATTGTGTGGCATCACCTCTTCTTTTAACAACAGTCCGTTAACATCTGGGGACAGAGGAGATCAGTTGCTCAAGTTTTGGGAGAGGAATGTTGTCCCATTCTTGTCTGATACAGGATTCGAGTTGCTCAACTGTCCTAGGTTTTGTTTCATATTTTTCTTTTTATGATGTGCCAGATGTTCTCAATGGGTGAAAGGCCAGTTCAGCACCCAGACCCTTCTTCTACTAAGCCATGATGTTGTAATTCATGCAGTGTGTGGTTTAGCATTGTCATGTTGGAAAATGCAAGGCCTTCCCTGAAAGAGATGCCATCTGGATGGGAGCATTTATTTCTCTAGATCCTGGATATACCTTTCAGGACTGATGGTGCCTTCCCAGATATGCAAGCTGCCCATGTAATATGTACTAATGCACCCCCATACCATCAGAGATGCTGGCTTTTGAACTGAGCGCAGATATCACGCTGGGTGGTCCTTCTCCTTTTCAGTCTGGATGATACGGCATGCCTGGTTTCCAAAAAGAATTTCAAATTTAGATTCACCTAACCACAGAACAGTTCTCCACTTAGCTAGAATCCATTTAAAATTAGTTTTGGCCCAGAGAAGATATTGTGATTCTAGATCATGTTCAAATACAACCTCTTCTTTGAATGATAGAGTTTTAATTGGCATCTTTGGATGGCACGGCGAATTGAGTTCACTGATAACGTTTTCTGGAAATATTCCTGAAGCCATTTAATGATTTCCATTGCAGAATCATGCCTGTTTGTGAGGCAGTGCAGCCTAAGGGCCTGAAGATCACAGGCATCCAGTTTGGTTTTTCGGCCTTGTCCCTTACACACAGAGATTTCTCCAGATTCTCTAAATCTTTTGATTATATTATAAACTGTAAATGATGCCATTTTCAACCTCTTTGCAATTTTATGCTGAGGAACTTTTTTTCTGAAATTGCTTCACTATTTGTCAACGCAGTATTAGGGGGATTGGTGATCCTCTGCGTATTTTTACTTCTGAGAGACACTGCAACTCTAAGATGCTCTACTGACCTGTTTCCAGTTGACCTAATTATTTGCAAATTGTTCCTCCAGATGTTGGGTTTGTGTCCCATCTTTTTTGACCCTTTTTTGTTTCTGTCATAAAATTCAAAATGAACCAGCATTTTTTATGAAATAGCAAAATATCTCACTTTAAATGTTTGATATGTTTTATATGTTCTGTTGTGAATAAAATATGACTTTATGAGATTTCTATGTCATTCCATTCTGTTGTTATTTACAATTTGCACATGTAATTTGCACAATGTCCCAACTTTTTTGGAATTGGGGTTGTAGTACCAAAAAGCTGGCATCCAAATATTTCACCCGTCATCTGAAGCCCAGGTGATTATTGCGCATGCGTGGCATGATATCACACATTTAAGCTCCCACCTTAACAAGGAGGTGAAACATGGCTGATGTTTTGATAGCAAATGGGATAATAGCCATAGCCACATTCAGGGACTCCTGTGCATGCAGAGTCCAGGCTGTGAATATTTCATATTAGTGAGTCCCACCATAACCCGGGGGGGGGGGGGGGCGGGCGGGCGGGCGGGGGGGGGGGGGGGGGGGGGGGGGGGGGGGGGGGGGGGGGGGCGGGGGGGGGGGGGCGGGGGGGGGCGGGGGGGGGGGGGGGGGGGGGGGGGGGGGGGGGGGGGGGGGGGGGGGGGGGGG
>JABFEA020000119.1:24078503-24090104 GCA_019775915.2 Cyphomyrus plagiostoma | reverse complement strand
AACCATTCTTTCCCGGGCTGTGGTAATCAATAAATTATTTTTTGGTTGGGTTGGGGGGGGGGGCTTGGGGGTGGGGTGCTCCAGATTTCATTCAGTTTAATGATGGAGTGCTCTCTCATTTTTTTTTTTTTTAAACAATAGGCATAGGGACGGAGGCTACACGCCACAATGCAAACAGATACTGGCATCATAATACATTCCGAGGGCTGTTTATATCCCAAGGGAATATGGCGCTCCTCTCTCCTTGTCTGAATTTGCAACTTAATCATGGAAGGGCGGCGTTTCAGGAAGTTCATTGTGTGTCTTTGGGAGATTTTGCAACAGCAACATTGTAATAAGTAGGCAGACTATCTAGGTCACCCAAAATGATTCTGTGAGAAACACAGATGCTATGCGGAATGCCTGTGCCTCGTAAAATTATATCAGCTCTGTCGTTTTTTTAACCTACACTTCACATTCAATGGCCAAGTGCAATCTGTCATCTGTATGTCAACGGATCGCAAGGCTCATTTGGCAGAAATTAATTCAATATGCCCCAGAGGAGATCAAACATATTGATTATCTACGATTTTCCAGATCTTCTTTTTAAAGTTATATACACAATACATTATATTCACATTCATTTTATAATCAATTACAATAATCTTGCTCATTAATAGACAACATATAGAAAATGTTGCAGTGTCTTCTCTCATCAAAGCTGAAGTTTAATATATATTTTAAATAATACATGGGCACCACGTTGGATTGGCAGAATAATACTTTTTACGGAAGTGTGCTGCTATGAATTTATAAAGATACATGTAACACATGCAGTCACAGTGTAGAGTGTTTAGCTGATCCACCCACCAGCTGCAACCCATGTGTGAAAAATGGTGAAACAGATTTATGTTGAGGGCTGTCTCATGACGTTACGCTATTTGTGTAATGTGGTGCTATATTCATCATATAAAATCAATCAACAAATGAACAAATACTACAATTTCACTGTGACTATTTAATACAAAAATACTTTATAAGTGAAAGCTCGTTGCAACACTAAGTTGTAACTTTGCTTATTCACATATTGGGCAATTTGCAGTAGATAAACACATCACTGTATTCAGTTTTTTTTGGTTGTACCATTACATGCGGTAATGATTATGATCTAATGAGCTTCTCTAATGATTCCTATTAAAGGTGCATTCAATAACCATGGAAGGAATGCCATAAATTAAGTAACAATTTGTTAATTGTTTATTAATTATTTTGAACTTTAAACTGTAGCATTTCACTTGCCTTTTGTGGTAATATGATTAAAAGCAGTGGTCGTCTCTTTCTTCCTGTTAGTGTGAACTATTCTGTCTCACCACACTTCCGAATTACCCAGTTTGGTGTCTCCCATTAATAAAAAGCCATATCTCACAGGTAAGACTCATTAAGTCGGTAATTTTCACTAATGAGACATTACCATCCGTCCATGTAAGCAGGTGCCACATAGGGGAACTCATCAGCTAGCTAGTTTGTGCCAAAAAACGAACTCAACCACAGATAAATGCTTGAATGTCTCACTTGCTCTCATACTATCTTTTAGGTATCCATGAATTTACTACTATTTGATAGCTCTTCCACTTTATAAGCTGTTAAGCCTGCTAAGTGGAAACTTTATCAGCCTAATTAAGTCACACCAACATATTTTTAGTAATTTATAAACACATTCATACTGCCTTATAAGTGCATAATTACACAGCATAATTTTTATAAAAAGGTATAATACATTATAGCCATGTTTATTATGCATTATGAATGCTCTATTAAGCTCTCATCTATAATGCACTGTAGATTCCTTTATAATGGAATACAAACCACCCATAAAAACATAGCCTTAAGTAAATTCAAATGTTTAGCTACTTTATTTTCGGATGTTAAAATCATGTCAATTGTGTTTTGGAGGAATTAACATTCAGCACTCTGTTTAATGATGCCCCTATACGCTCTTCGGTTTGACAGTTCATCCATTGACGTCAGTGGCAGATACTGGCATGGGCAAAATGGGAAATTGGTGAGTTACCAGTTGGTCACTGGTTTGACCAGCTAAACCCCCCGCTAACAACCTTTACGGTCGCTACCTGAAGCTGACAACTATTTGCACCCTGCTCCCAGGTGGGTGGCATGAAGCTATGCTAGGGTAACCCAAGCACTTCGACCATTACTGATTGTTATAGTCAGATATCTGTAATTGCTATGCCGTGGTATTTTTCATGCTGGCTTGGGTATATCTGCATCTTCCGCACTGACAGCTACCAAAAAAAAAACCCTGAAAAGGACTCTACTTTCCAAAAGGAAGCGATGATTGCCAAAGGCATGTCATCCACAAAGCAGGTCTTGCCATCAACCCACACACCATTTCCCGACTTTTTCTTCCCAACCATGTTCTGACTATTCCAAAGATTTGTCAACCGCACAGAATTTGCTGAGAGATCTGCAGGTCTGTCTTTTTTTTCCCCCTATGAAATAAAGTTGCAGATGCCTGCAGGGAGGAATCTGAAATAAGCTTTTGAGATTAATAGACATCTTATCATTTTTCACCTTTTGTTCTTATGAAATAAATGCTAGCAGTTTTTGGCTTGAATGCAGCAGAGCCTGGGAGATTTCACGCATAGGAATTAGGATTTTAAATAGATTTTTAAATGAATCACTAGACAATTGTTAGCTTTTGTTTTGGCAGACACATTTTATCACTTAATTCCCTTAACACTTATCATTCCTTTGTTGTAACCAAGGAGTTTAGCTGATCACACATGGATCTTAGACAGGGCTTCTCATTGCAGTGCATGGTGTCCGTATTGCATTGCTTAAACCCTCTCTGCATACTTTTTGCCATGAATAAACATCTCTTGGAATCACATGCTTGTTGCAACTTTAGCTTGAGCTAACATAGTTTTGCCGTTTATTCATGCATCCTGCTATTATCCTGATCTTTCCATGTTATTCTGCAGGTGTCTAATTTACATGCTTTGTATTACTATAGACTCGTGTGCCCTTAGGTAGCTGGTCATGCTTTGTTACTTCGGGAAGGACATATTGCTGTCTATTCGCAACGACAGCTGAGAGAAGCAAAGAGCTCCTGCAAATTGTTTTCGCGTGATATAACCTAGAATCGGGCAAAGTGATCACTCTCCCACCACAAAATAACGCAAAGTAAATCTGAAACCTCATTTTCTTTCCATTAACCTGTTCGTCAGTTGCTGCTCTGCTATAGAAAAAGGCAAATATTACACCAGTATTAATATTACCCGTAGAAATTAATATTTGTAGAGTCAAATATTCCCAGAGTTTCCCTTATCATTCTGTATAACTTAATTCCAGGCACAGATCTTTGCCTCATAAATTCCCTGTCTTTATCTTCCTGGATATACATCATTTCTCAATTTCGCCATAGCAGACATTATTAAGTATCCTCGCAAGCATATGTCCTGTTGAGCTCTAACCCACTCAGTTCCTCTTACAGTAAATCTCTTAGCAGAGGAGTAGATTGAAAAATCTATTCACGCGTAATGCACAGGTGCTCAGATCAGATACTGCCTGGAGCGAATTGATTTTGTTTTTGAGTGGGGAATAGGGTTCTCTTTTTCTAAAGAACAGGACAAAGCAGGTGTCTGAAAGGACCTCCGCTTCATCTCTCCCGGACACCGATCGAGACTTCTGGCTGTCACACCATCATTTCCTGGATAACAATGCCCGTTTCGGGGTCAAGCGGCAGTAGTCTCATCTGATATTGTTCACTGGGTCACACATTTACTAGTCTTATTGTCCTGACAGAATTTTCCTCTCAATATCAACGGGTGTAAAATGAACGGAGGAGGCTTTAGGAAGGATACTTCTTGGTTTTCTTCCAGAACTTTCAGATGAGCCTTCCCTCATTTGATTATACACCCCCCCCCCCACCCCCGTCATCCTCGCTGCATTGGGGAAGAAGTGAGACCCATGGCACGGACAGGAGACTCTTCAAAGTCTTTCCAGATGTGATCAGACCCATTCTGTCATGTCAGTCAGCAGTGTGAGATGTCTGCCATCAGTGACAAGCCTGGTACTCACTGAAGAAAAAGTGAGGTACTCTACAGCCCCTTGGGATCAAATGTCAGGTTATGTATCAAACGATAGCCTGGTTTTGTGTCTGTGAAGTTCACATCTGCGACGTTCTGAAACCACAGACTGTGAGTCCGCGTCAGTAAATGACACTCTGTCAGAAAGGCACTGGGGTGGCGGAGAAGCTTATATGGGTGAAGGGCCCTTGACCAGGGACCAAACAACCTAAAAAAATGATTTTCTCCTGAATATGGCACATTTGTTCTAAGCTTTGAAATAACGTCAACCTGTGAAAAATGATTGTAGAAGAGTTTAAATTAGAGGGCAGCTAGTTGTTATTAAAAAAATCAGATTCATATAGATATTTGTATTTTGTAATGCACTGCATTAATCTATCTTGCTGTTGATGTTTTTCTCTTTATAGATTAGTGAAAACCAACATATTTTATATTCATTTTACAAGAAACATTTAAAAAAAAAAACCCTGTTGAAGTTTGACCCATCGCTGCTTCCATGACAAGGCCTTCCCCTGCCTTCTGAGCAGTGCTCAGGGATGGTGGCAGCCAAAATGGCAGGGGTCTATGTCACAGGTGACCCTCACCGTCCCTCGCCTGTTAATTAATCTTCCGGCGCCCACCGGAGGCGCGGCCAGTGCAAACGATGATGAATGGGTGCTGCCTGTCCACAAGGTGCCATCCCATTGAGCGGTTAAAATGGAGGCCGGAGAGGGGCTTCCGGGCTCTGAGCATTAACAGTCACGGATGGTCCCATCCCAGCAAGCTGATTAAACAGACCTTTTCCCAATCTCAAGATAAATGGACATGATTTCGGCCATGTCCCCAGTTAATTGGAGCTTCTTGGTGCCCTGCCTTTTCTCGTTAATCTAAAACACAATTCAATCAACCGCTGCACTTTCGTCAGTGTCATTATCATATTCCTCATTTAACGAATATATTTTACATTTAAACGGTATGTAATTATTTGGGTTTCAAATGTTTTGTGAAATGCCACATAGCCACTCACATCACAAACGTGAGTCACATAACATGGTAGTTAGGAGGGTTAGGGTGGCTCTTGGGTGCCAAACAGGCTCATTCAGGTTTTACTTGCGAACAAAAAAAACAAATCATTGGTTCAGAGAGATAACCAATCAAATTATACAGGAGGTGGGTCCGGCAACTAAAAGAGGAGGGACCAAGATATCTGATTGGTTGGTCCTGTCCCGTATAGTAGCTTGGACCCACCTCCTCTACAATCTGATTGGTTATCTCTGTGATCCATTAATTTTTTTGCTCTGCCCTCATAACATTTTTGTGTAAGGGAAATACCCATGAGCGTCAAACAGCTGCAGTAATAGACAATGGGTTGGCACACACTGGAGGGCGATGGCTTTGGCCCCCAGCAGGTGGAGCTGTAACAAGCCCAAGGCACTAAGGTCAAGGAGCGTGAAAGCATCGTTACTTGATTGCTACCACTTCTCTGTCAGCTCTGTCATTTACTATAAAGCTAAGTGTATAGGGCTGTTCGCTGTTCCTTCTGGGAGGGTTAACACTTGAAACTACTTCTGGAGTCATTAGGAGTCGTCACTGTATTCAAGTTTGAGAATGATCTGCTGTTTTGCTGTCATGTGACCCTCGCTGCCCATTTTTAGAGGCTGACACTGGCCAAGGGCTACAGCCCAGTATGAGCGCCTGCGTCTCTGTGGGGACAATAATCTCTCGTTAAGTATAAAGACTGCTCTATTTTCAGATTGTCTGCAATTAAAGCGCCCGGCAGTCGCGTCACGTGACTCTTTTGATCGCAGCTCTGCTTGTAAACCAAAATCTGTGCCGATGTGGATTATGTAACTCCCTGGAGAGTCAGGCACATTAAACGGGCCTTCGTCAATTTTTCTGGCATCTGATTTGGGTCAGACCCAAGACCAGGAAAAATAAATGTGCCTTGGTACGTGACACATTGAGATTTCATTCAAAATATGGTGTAAACAGTTAGCTAATCTCCTGTGGTTTGTTCTTACTTAACTGTTGCATAACCACTCTTCAAAGGTAGCTAGGGATCTCATTATATTATTTTCCAGGTCCTTCCACCCAACTCACTGGGAGCCTCGCTTGCTGGGTATGAATTATGTGATATTTTTGTACCTAAAATTTCTTCCCTAAGCTGTATTTTTATTATTTTCTAAAGTGCCTATCTATCATTTCATTTCATTCCAGTCTTTATTGATTCATGAGCACATACATCCAGTGTTTACATAAATGTTTCAGTATCAGCTTCAGTGAAGCTGTCACAAGCTAACACCCCCACGGATGGGGCAGCAGGGAAATTGGTGGTTGTGTGCGGGGGGCCCAAATTAGCACTGGAGAGGGGGTGGGCGGTCGGCCCTTGATTTGTTGCCCCCGCCCAAAAGGGAGATTAGTTCCTGAGATACCACTCTTACTTTAAACATGTGTGAATCTGATAGCATGCTATTAGAAGCCAGGCAGGTGTTCCAGCAGATGCTCTCAAGTTACCATTAAAGCAGACCTCCTTCTGGAAGGTTCTCCAACTCCTAGAGCTCCCCTAAGGTAACTGGTATTATCCAGGAAACAGAAGGTGTAGGGGTACTGCATAACCAAGGAAACGCCATCCTTTCTCCCCAGAGTCCTGTACCTCTATCTTCCTACCACAATCCAGTCCTGATTTTTGCATCCCAGTCCTAGCAGCAACAAGCGTGCATTCTCACATCTCACCCAGACATCAGATTGTGGCATTGAGTGCCATTAAAGGTCATGCCGAAAGCTACCAGCTTTTTTATTATCAGTCAATGCGCTTGGATGCTCTAAATGGGCTAATTTGGCTTAGTCGGCCCAGAGATCAGGTCCAGACTTTTTAAGCTTTGAGCAAGAAGGTGCTTTTTAAATTACACTGGATAATTTCATTGGAATAGCTACAGCCAATTTTCCAGTAGGGACATAGCCAATATTACAGTTAATCCTGATCCATCCTTTAGCTGAGCAGGATGAACGTATCACTGAACTCCCACCCCTGTGAGTTGTATGTCTATCCTGCCCAGTACAGATTCAAACAAGCCAGTTGTCACAGCCAATAGAACTGCATTGCAGGCAACCCCTGACCATGATCCCCACCATTCTGGATGGAGGAATAGCCCTGATTCCTCCACTACAGTTTAAATTCCGAATTATATTCTATCTTCCCTCTCAAAGCTATCTGGACAAACGACTGTTTCCAGAGAAAATATGGGATCATTCCAACACGATCTCCGTGTTCCCAAGCATGTAGCATGGAGATTTCCACACACATCCTACACAGGAATTCACAGGAGTGGAAAAAAAAATGTCATGCATCCCCAGTGGCCCTCAAACGATTCTGATGGCAAGTCATTTTCACCCATCCTGACTCAAGCCTGTCAGCGTTTCTCTGTCATTCCGGTCCGGGGACTTGATTTCCCCACAGGACTCATCTGAAAAATTCACTTACTGCTAAAGGGACGAGTCCAAAACGGTAAAATGAGCTTCCACCTCAAACAGCATATGCAGTGTCCCGCTGGCTCTCTACATTCACACGGCTCCCCAGACACACACATCTCCACCTCAGTGCTACAGGTCTGACCTAGATACTTCAGATACCGTCTTCCGAATCGCAACTCGTCGATTGTAATGTGACAGCGTCGGGAGCAGAGACCATTAATTCAGTCATACTCCTTTCACAAAAGTTATGGAGAAGGATCTTGATGATTTACGGCTGAGGCCAAACTGTGCTGCCTGACTCATTTTGAGGAGCGCCATTCTCGATCTTCGCTAAACAAAAACCAAAGATTTGTCACAAGGAACAGAGACGTTTCACAGTGTGTGATTCGGGTAAAGCCCAGTGCACAAATTTCCAGGACTGGAGGGCTCGCGATGGCTCGACGGGGGGGCACTCAGGCCTCAGAGCTGCGCTGCTCCGTGCATGTGAGCGATTTGGGGATCCCCTCAGGTTCCTCCTACAGCTAGGCGACGCGGCGTATCTAAACTGCCCTAATTATGTCAGTCCGCACCCAGCCGTGGATTGGCACCCTACCCAGCATGTGCCCAGCCTTATGCTCTTGCTGGGATAGCCTCCAAATATCCCTGCATAGTTATGCAAGATGAACACCACATTTAAAGATGTAAGCCCCCCTCCCCCAAAACAACATCAAGGGATCTGCCAACTTACACACTATCAAGCAGCATTCCATCGCTAACATCCCCGAGTCCCATAGTAAATAATATGTACACCGCTGAAGGCGGATGTGCTAGGACGTTAGCGGGCGTGTCGCTCGGTATAAAAGCAGAATGGGCAGCGCTGCCAGCTGTACAGATACACAAGGTAGGCGTCCAAATCCACCGTGTAATACAGCACGCATATAGCATTGCATACGTGATGGACAGCCACAATGAGCAAATATGATGCAGATACAGTACCTATACTGTGCTATTGCGTTACATCAAAAGTGACTTACTGTAACGAGCAATACAATATTTGCCCGCAGCTTCAGATGCCATCTTCCTTCTCCACTCCTATTGCTACTAGATGGATCTTTTGAATTTGTGCCTTTTTATTGTTATAGTGCAATCTCACACTATAAAGTGTTGTGAATATAGCAAAAAATAATACAAATATAAAGAGTATTATATGTATAATACAGTACCATACCTAATGTCTTGCCTCTCCCCTGTAACTATCGAAATACGCCCAAATAAATTCTCGCCTGATGGTTCCGGTCCCAAATGCGGATGCAAATCAATGGATACCTGCATATTTATAAACACATTTTAATGCTACAGGGCAATACACAAAACCATGCCAGATGCAGAATAAAAAGAGCTTTTACAAAAAAAATGTACGCATTACAAACAATTTCAGACCAGAAGCCTGGAAACAATGCAAAACTTTATTTAAAAGACGCACAGTGTCGGTCTGTTGGACAGACTGCCTTCATGCGTGGATTTTCCCAAAGGTCATGTTACTTTTCATTAGGCTCACTTATCAGACCTTGCTACACTAAATAGCTCAAAACATTCCACTTTCTGTTCAGGCACTTTCATCTTCGGTGCAACTATCCACAATGCCCCACATGCCACTTTCTCCTTCCCCCATCCTTAAATTTATTCCTTTTTGCCTTGGGGAAACCTCTTTTCCACGATAACCCTAGCATCAAATGTTACCTTCCCCTCCCTCATAGGAAAAAAGATGATATGGAATATTTCAGCGTTTTGAAGAAGAAGAAAAAAAAAACAAGTAAATCTATATAAAGTAATCGGTTTCTCTGGTTGACCCCGACGACGTTATCAGGAAAAGAAAATAAACGTATTTTAGGCATTCACATGTCTGTAAGTAATACCGATTATGCACATCAGATTAAAAGGCGTGAACACCTGTTAGTGTAGTTTAAGAAAGAGGACCCACGGAGGGAGCAACGACGTCATGCGGTTAAGCTGCCTGTTTGATGAGGAAACCTCGCCTGGCTTTCACAGGTGTGAATAATTCACCAACTGCGGCACCTTTCAGTCAGCGACTCACTTTTACTAGCATCAGTCAGGTATGATCATCTGCTCAAATTAGCGGTTAAATTGAGTAAATGGCGGATGCCACAGTGTGCCTTCAGCTGCTGGTCCTGTGGTCCCGCTGGCCTGACTCCTAACTGATCACAGGCCAACAAACAAGGTGGGAGACTTAACCCCATTCCGTTTGAGGCACATTCTTCCATCCACCAGGGGGCGGTGGCAGGAGAGAGACCGGGAGGTCCGGTATGGAGAGAAAATGGGGAGGAACGTCGCTCCCCGTGGCAGCTTCTTCCTCCTCCTCCTTCAGAATGCTTCAAGGGATGGAAAAGGAGAAAAGGAAAAGTAGAGGTCACACAAAGATCACAGAGCGGCAGAGAGTAGCAGAAGTACGGTAGGAAGCTAGAGGTCGCCCGCTAACAGGTAGCGTGTCACCATGGCACCCTGTTTACCTGCCACTGTCCAGTGCTGCCTTTCTCTTCTCCCGCCTACTCAGCCAGTCATCCACATTCCGCTCAGGAGATTCCCGGGCAGCATCTGGGTCCTCCTTCCTCTGCCTTTCAGCTGGAAATGAGAAAATGTCCATAATCTGTAAATTCAATTCTCTACAATAACTAACCGCAGTTTATGGACACCAGCTAGACTGACTGCATGTAAAGTAAGTAAGGTTCTGGAAACTTTCCATTCCATGGGAAGTTCAGCTGGGGAATTTTGGAAATATTCCAACCTGGAAACTTTCCATGGGAATTAACGGGAAAGTATTGGAATTAACAAGAAAATTCCCAGCATTTTGCAACCCCAGAAGTATGTAACCTAAACTCCTGAATCCACAGAAGGGTACAAAAAGTATTAAAAAAGGGTAAAGGGACAAGAAGAAATCAGTATAAACAGAGAGGCAGTCGCCCACCAAGCTCGGATCTCTCTCTCAGCTGTAAGATCACACATCTCAGAGCTCAACTGGGTCAGACAACATCCACTGCATCTCCTGCCATTACATGTTTCTCCTCTCTGTCGCAATGCAGTCATTTGCCTTTATTATTTGTGCCATATTTCTTCCTTATCTTCCACCCTGCGTGTCACCAGCTGCAGAAGGCACTCGACAGACTTAATTGAATATTGATGGCTGTCTAAGTGACACGCCTACTTCTTTACCAGTTTTATGCTGCTGTAATGCATTCGTTAACAGCATGAACCCACCTGGACATTATCCCCATGAGGCTCAGATATTAAAAACACAGACACACTTGTCTTCAGACATCTAAATAGCTCTCGTTGATTTGGCCTGCATATTTTACGCTTGCGTGTGCACCCGACAGGTCGTGCAGAGTACTCCAAAGGATAGAGCGCAAACAAGGAAAACTCCGCAGTTTGCACGCGGACCTTGTTAAATCTAGCTCAATCCACAAGCGCCCCCTGGTGGGCATTCACTCACCTTCAATCTGCCGCTTGAGGTCGTCGATGTCCTTTTTTGTCATGTGGGAAAATCTGCAGCTAGAGCCAAAGACACATTGGCCTGAAATGATCAGAGATTTGTAGTTAAACTGACCGTTTGTTAATATTTAGACTAATTTTACCATTAGCATTTTCTAACTTCTTTAGCTAGTGGCAATGTCAGGTAAACTCACAGCTAGAATAGCTGGTGGTTCAAATCACGAACAGGCCTGTGAGGCACTTATCCTGAACTTCTTAGGCAAAAAATGTAAAAAAAAAAAAAAAAAAAAAAAAAGAGCAGATATGTAGTACATTCTATAATTATAGCTAAGCACGATATGGAGAAATGCATTTCTCATACTTACCTGTCTGGATGAATTTCCTGCAGGGTTTCTTAGTTTGTTCTTCCGCTAAGATGGCAGCAGCATCTATAACATCATTCAAACTGTTACACTGGTTACAATGTATTATATTTACAAAACTTCAATAAACAGAATTAATGTAATATACACTGCTCAAAAAAATTAAAGGAACGCTTTGAAAACACATCAGATCTCAATGGGGAAAAAATCATGCTGTA
>JABFEA020000119.1:24058493-24071506 GCA_019775915.2 Cyphomyrus plagiostoma | reverse complement strand
TCCCTGCTGAGACTGCTGCCCCCGCGACCCGACCTCGGATAAGCGGAAGATGATGGATGGATGGATGGATGGATTTTTTAATTAATTGGATGGCTTTTTTTGACTGACTCACAAACAGCCTGTGCTGCTGTCTATCACAACCCAGAAGCCAGTTATGAATGTACCACAGCCAGTGTATGTATTTCACATAGGACCTTTGGCTTTGGTCTTGTTTGTATTGGTGTATCGCTGTTTTTTTTTCCCCCCATGTGGGAAAGATCGTAATTGAGAGCATGCCTGAACAGTGGAGCCTGAACGATTTCCTCAGGGAATGAGGGAATCACCTGCTGGCTGATATGCTTCACTTGTTTTTTCCTGCAATGTACTGTAGTACAGATTCCGAGCTGTAGGGGGCGTTTATGGTGATCGAGGTGTTGGTGGACTCAAGTCTGTTAAACATTTTCTGTAGCAGAAAGTGATTTGGTTGTTTCTATATGCTAAATGGTGCTTTGCATGTGGTCCTTCTGATTATGGGGGATGAGACCCTTAACCTCACTGTATTTTTTGGATAACCTTTCAAACCATCCCATTGATCTTAATGTCTAGTTTCTCAGAGAATAAAGTTTTCTTCTGTCACCCTCTCTAACCCTGTCATAAATGCAGACCTTCTTCTTCATCTTGTTATCTAAACTACATGTTTTAAGCTACATGTTTCAAGTGAAAAGTCAGAATCTGGACTCCTTACTGATATGAATAAAACATTCACATAACCAACATGTTTCCAAATTTATTCACAACGGCTACCAGTACACATATAGGCTATCAGTAAAAAGTTTTGCACACGACAGGCTTTTCCCCACTCCTCCATTATTTTCATAAAGTGTAGTTTTTTTCTTGTTAAGCATTGGAAAGTTGAGTGAACAACTATAAATGAAAATATAAGTCAAATAAAACAAGTTAACTGGTTGTGTGGTGATGGCATAGTGAAACTCAAGACTGTCCTTTAACTTTAAATGCACTAGTTCAACCTGTTTCACCCAGAAACAGAGCAGTATTTAATGTCCCTTGTGGAATGAATGCCTTGAATTTTGTCTTTGTATTATAACTGCTAGAGGAGGTAACTTTGAAGAACTAAAGATATGACATTTTTTTTGCTAATAAAGGTACTCAAATGCTGAACATACTGTAAATTTATTTCTTAGAAAAACTGTGTGACTAACATGCAAATGTAAAAAAATCTCAGTGTGTTCAAAAACTTTTGACTGTAGTGTATAGTACCTACTTTCTCACCCAAAATCGATTCATATAGGAATGTGATCCACTAAAGTGATTAAATGGACTGAGTGTGCATTAAATCAAACAGGTATTCATTACAAACGAGCATTTATGCATTATTTAGTCTTCAAACACGACAGATGACTCTGTCTAACAGCCTGCGAGAGGATAACAGCTAACAACCAAACAGTTTTCTTCGTTTGGTGTTTGAGAGCGGAGCACCTGTGTGTTCATGCAGCTTTTTTATCCTCTGGGTGAGGTGCTGCTGATAGCCATTCCAGTCTATTACAAGATGTCGTGCTTGAAGGTGAAGGTACAGTAAAGCAAGTATACAGTACTTCGGGAGTTGAGACATTTTGTTATATTTAGTCATGTTGTCAAACATAATTAAAGGGTTTGAAGACTGGAAAACAAACTTAGTGCTGCTGAATAAACAGTGAAGTTGTAAGTTCAGCAAAATGAATTTGTGTTTTTTTTCCATCTTCAGCTCAGCTTATAAGATATTAGCTTTAATTTCACCATACCTGTCACGTACCGCGTCGTCCGTCTTGTTCCAGCCCTTCGTCTGACACGCCCTCCTTGTTACCTCGTGTGATTGCCCAGTGTTTTCAGCTGTGTGGCGCTGCCGCTCGCCTGTCGTGTGCTTTGTGTCTTGTATTTAAGTCTGCGCCAGCGTCTGTTCCGGCAGACGCGGCATAAGAAGTGTTAATGTCCGTGTGTGGAATTAAAACCCCGTTCCGTACCGTGCTTCTGGCTTGATCTCTGTTATGTCCGCACCGCTAGCGCACCCGGACCATCACAATACCTATCCGCTTACAGGTCCCTGTGCAACGTACAGTGGGATGTAGGCATAGGTGTTATACCAGCACTGAAAACTGAGGCTCTTATACTGAGGATGGTTCAAACTTGCTTCACTTAGCTTAATGAAACAGTCCAGAATGCAATGCTGTTTTTGCTAAGGGGTAATCATTTTATTGCACTGCAGGCTGCAGTTTTTGCAGACAACACTGGAAGCGAGATTGGTATCTGATTATATGGATGGCATGTGATATTGTAAGAGGCTTGTGGTTACCTATAGACTTCTTGTTAACCAGTTTCATTATGACAGATTATAAAACTGACTGCACTTTACCGTATGCTTAGGAAGTCACTTAAATACAAGTACCAGGTGTTGGGAGATACTGACAACATGACATTAGAAATCAATAGTCATTGTTGACACACCACAGCACAACAACAAGATGTGTTCTTTGCATTTAACCCATATGCGACAACGGGAGCAGTACTTTGCTCAGTCAAGGATGCGAACCTGCATTCTTTCAATTACAAGTGCCCATACCTAACCATTAAGCCACCACTGACCACATACATTGTAGATTTAATCTCTGGAGTTTATGGGAATAACAATAGTAAATACAATGCAGTAGATCCCTACAAAAGTGTCAAATTTGGTATCTTTTTATCCACAACTAAATTAAAACTTCGTTGAAACACAAATAGGAGTCACAGCTAAATGGGGCACGATGGCTCAGCACCTGTCTAACATCGGAGAGGAACGCGCGCCGGTCACGTGACGCGCGGCGCTCTTGTCGGACACGCGGGCCAATGGCGCATGAGATCGCATGGGCGGGTCTTTCCCGTGTGTGTATAATGTGTCGCAGAAACTCCATCCTCCTCCATCACCCGCCGTTCTGCAGCGTTCAGCCTGAGCTTCATCATCAATGTATTACGCCAGACTTGTGCCGGCCTTTACTAAGGCGGCCTCGGGCGGCATTCGGAGCATCGCCGTCTCATCCGGCCGGAGACTGCGCTCCACCGTTGCCTCCAAACGGCGCGATCCGGTCGCGGAGGAACAGCCATCCGACCCCACATGCACAGTGGTGAAAAAAGCCGCCCAGGTCGACCTGATCAGCCAAACCGGTACCGCCACGCAGGATGTCCGGATCAGCAACACTTCGGTCGACTTCGAAAACACCAAAGAAGCGTACAGAAGCAAGGATACGCTCGAACTGCTCAGAAGCTTGCTGGTCTTCAAACTTTGCTCATATGACTTTCTGGTTGATAGGAACAAGGAGGTACGATGCCGCTATTCCGCATTTATGATTTACGGTAACAACATTAGGATGCGAGGGACTGACGCTGAAATGATGATAAAACATATAAAACCGATGTCCGCTTTAGTCTGACGCACTTTAGATATTTGTTTTATGTAACATAATTGACCAACTAAATAAAAAGTCAGATCCGTGTGAGTAAACTCTCGTTAGCCGAATGGTCTTCATTTGCTACATCATCATCTCTCGGGTAGATCCGCGGATGTTTACTTTTTGTTTTTTCATTCATATGTTTTAATTTACCATAAGTCCCTCTTACATCCGGGTTAATAATAATTAATAATAATAATGTTTCGGTTGTGTTTACTTCCTGGTTACGTTTACTCCGTTTCGATTTAGTATTACTCCAGTTTACATGTATTTAGCAGATGTCCACGTTATCCATGTACAAATGACAAAAGCAATTTCGGACAATCCCCGTAGGAACTACACATGAAACCAAATTTAATTCATCCTTGGTGGGCAATTATGCAAATTACTTGACAACTAGTTGAATTTAAAGTGCATCGCTCGTTTGTGGATCCGATCCAAAATGATCGAGCTGCACGACGTCCAACTTTCTAACTTGTTACTGCCCTGTTAACTATCGCTACTAATAAACGTATCTGAAATTCGTTATTAGTTATTCCTGCGGAGACAAAATCCAGTGTTTTTGTGTTTCTGCATAGATGAGTTTCCAGTTTGCATCATGTGAGCCTGTCATGAGGTCTCCGCGATTGCATATTTTTCTGCCTTACTATACACTTAAGACGGGTCTGTTTATGACAGAGAAATTACCCGGGAGGTTGAGGTCTTCACCCATTACGGTGGAAACATGATTATTGGTGGGTTGTATTAGCTGGTTTTGATTTATTGGGGGGGGGGGGCTACAACCCCCATAAAAAAGTTATAAAAGTTATAAAATGTAGTTACTAGCGGATTGAAAATGTCAAAAGAGAGACTTGGTAAACACTTGAGTATAGCAAACCAGATAAACCTATTTTGAAGTCTATCTACACCTTTCTTTGCTTGGAAAAACACTGTATATTATATACGCACACATAAGATGTGCCTCTTTTCTTCCCCAAAGCTTATGGACGTGACCAGGAAGCTCCTGGGCCAGAAGATGTTTGAGAGGTTGATGAAAATGACCTTCTATGGGCAGTTTGTGGCTGGGGAAGACCACGAGGCTATCAAGCCGTTGGTCCAAAAGAACCGGGCTTTTGGTGTGGGGTCGGTCCTAGACTACAGCGTGGAGGAGGACCTGACCCAGGAGGAGGCGGAGAAGAAGGAGATGGAGTAGGTACCTTCAACAGGCTGTGCACCAGAGTCACCGGAGACATCTTCCATGCTGTGAAATCTGCTGTCCCTCTCTGCTGTCAGGTTTACATACCAGGCAGCACATTCATACTTTGCTCAGATGTCTGTCTGGAATCCAGCGCATTCTCTATTCAGCCCAAGGAAGAATGTCGTTCTGCAAATAAATTAGTTTTGAGTACGCCCAACATATCAAGTAGAAAACAGCTAACTGAAAAATCCCGTGAATGAAAATCTAGAGAGAAGTTCTATGCGTTTCCTGTACATTGGCAACTGTGATCATGATTAGATGTTGATTAGAGGGTAAATGGACACTAACATCTTTAACAGAGACAGAGGCAGGTCTTTTTGAGACTGCCACTGGCAAATTGTTGTTTTAGGTAGGTTTAAAATGGTACTCTTATTTTTTAAATGCTGTACTTTACTTTGGAAAGAATTCAAAGTGAACGTTGTGTTCGAGAGGCTGTCGTCCCCTGGGACTGATGGAAAACAGGCGCCATAGGGAATCACACTCAAATTTCATTGCGCACTTGGCAGCAGAACACACCCCCCAAACACCTACCACATCTTCAGTAGGCCAATTGACACACTCCCCCCTTTTTCAGCCTCTGAGTCTTTGGGTAGTTGCTGTTGTCATCTCATTGGTTGCTGAGGGCAAGGCCCCCTGCGTCTTATTGGGTGATGGAAAGGGCCGATTCTGTTTAAGGAAGTCCCTTGCGGGCTGCTTGGGAGGCAATGAAATATGAGTCGCTCTTCTGAGGCGGTTTGTTGCTGCAGGGCGGGGGCCGTTGCGTAATGTTACTGCCTCGCGCTGGCAGGCAGGATCTGCACACACAGTGACACAAACAAAGAGCTGAATTTGAAACCGGGCCCAGCAGAGACCTGAACAGCTTTTCTCAGAATTTTAGTGGCACTTGCTGTTTTTGCTTTGAGGTTATTTGTCCTGAATGGCCCAGGATTAAATCCAGGAAGCAGGAATGTCAGTAACTGTAGGTTACACCCCCAGTCCCAATTTCCAGGGTTTCACTTAATCCTAAAACCGCTTAAAGGATTCGGGGCTGACGCTGCCATATTCTTTTAACCATAGACGGCAAGTATGTTTGAGGTCAGGTTTGCATGCGATGGCTGCGGGAGGCGCCTTATCAGCAGATAAGCAGTGTTAGCTTTTCAGAGGAGGCTTTTCAGATCCTGGCCTGCATTGGTGTGGACCTCGCCCTTTTAGAGAGTCATCATTGGTGGTCTTCTGCCGACTGCGGTCAGATGACCGGTGAGGCGATCAGCTTTCGGAAAGTAACCTTGCCGGTTACAGTGCCAAGGTGATGTGTGAATGTCGGCAGGCAGGAGGGCCGATGCCCCTGACTGTAGTTGGTGGTTATCAGGTATTTGACCTTTTAAAGTGGCTTGTGTCACAAGCACAGTTGTGTCACTCTAGTGTCACATAAGTTCAATGTTCATGTTAGTTTTGATTTTATTAACACATTTTTTTACTCCTCTGTTTCAGTTCATGCATGTCTGAAGTGGAAAAAACAAGCCCAGGTATGTATAATTATAAAGGATTTTGATGAAATTGGTGAGTTGAAATACGATTGATTTATAGTGACACCATCCACGTTCTTATTGTTTCAGAGTATTTCAGAGAACATGGCACTATTCAGGACAGTGCGTGTACAGTACATTCCGGCCTCCCAAATTAAGCGGGTGCCAGTCTTTTGCTCTCTCTTCTGTGCACCGTAACAGCAGTGGGTACCAGATGTACCCACAGCTCTGTGAGCTGAGGATGACCACTGGCGATCAGAAACGGCAGGGATCTCCCTTACTGGGGGTATTTGAGAGGGGGGCACATTGCTGGGAATTTATAGGCCCCCCACTCTCCCCAAAAAGGGTTGCAGCTGCTATGTTTTCTCTCGCCAGCCATCATCTGTGGTGGGGGCGGGGGTTGACATTGCTCTGTGTTTACTTTGGGGTAAAGCCTGGAGTGGCAGCTTTAACTGTACAGTGTCACTTTTGCTTTCTGTTTCCCTCTTTTTCCAAGATTAAAATTGTCAGTGTCTGTCTTTTGAATTCTTTGTCTTGTTTTTTAATATTGCAATGCAAACAGCAGTAAACCGTAAGGTCTGTCTGAATTTTCAGATGTAATACAGACTCCCGTCAGCAGGTGGCTCTCTTCCCTCAAAGTCCAAGCTGTGTTACCATCCCCACTTGTCCCCGCAGGCACGGAGCACCGTGAGAAGCAGTATCAGGCACACCGGCGATTTGGTGATCGGCGAGGAGGAGTGACCAGTGCCCGCACCTACTTCTACGCTGACGAGTCTAAATGTGACCAGCACATGGAGACCTTCCGAAACTGCATCCGTGCCTCAGGTGAGGTGACCGCCAGTCACCGTCACTGTTTACGACTCCCCACTTTCTACACCTGAGAGCTTAAATAACTGGTCGATGGCACTTGGCCATTTTAAAGAATTTCCCCCCAAAACCAAAAGCCTGAGTCCTTTGAAGTGTGGTGGTAATTAAATTTGCTGGGCAGTTTTGCAAAAAGTTGTGAGTGGGATGAAACTAAAATCTCACACTCATTGTACTGGGTAATCTCTTCTCCTCCCCCAGGTGGAAGCTCTGAGGATGGCTTTTCAGCCATTAAATTGACCGCTTTAGGAAGGCCTCAGTTCTTGGTGAGTTTGGGAGGGGTGTGGACTGGAGTCGGGTTGAGGTTGATGCGTCTCCCCACTGTTGCGGCTGACTTCCGGTCCTCTCTGGCACTGAAGCTCCAGTTCTCGGAGGTGCTGGAGAAGTGGAGGCGCTTCTTCGGGTTCTTGGCGGCTCAGCAGGGAAAGGAAGGTCTGGCGGCGTTGGAGCAGAGGTTGGAGCTGGGTCAGCTGCAGGTACGCGGCCCTTCTGCCGCATGGGGAACCTCGCGATTCAGCAGATGCCCTCAGCTTTCCGGGCATTAATTCGGGCAGCTCCTGCAGGGCGTTTGATTTGATTTGTCCGCACTATCTTGATGTGGTTAAGAAAAGCGCACCTCAGGGCAGGGGGGGGGAGGCAGATAACAACCTATTGTTTAACCCCCTTTGTCAGCAGTATGTAGTCGATCATTGTGGCCACCGCGAAGAAAAGCAAATATTAATTTAAAGCGATAAGTTTTCACATGATCAAATCGCAAATGCCAATAACCTGCTTTTTCCAGGCTGAAATAAATTTGAAGTTTCCCTGTGCATGTATGGTTTAATAACCAGTCTTTATGAAACCGCATGATTCTATTGCTTTTTATTACCAGTAATGTAAAACTCAGAACTCGTTAAAAGATTTGTCAGGCCGACCACAGTTTGACCTCGTAACTCACTGGCTATGTGAGTGACTCATGTCTAGGTGAACAACCCAGTCTTCAGTGTGACGTGCATGGCTTTCAATTTTATCGCTGCCTTTTAATGGCGACTCCTGCATAGTCATTCTTGACAGTGACCTCCGACTCCACCTATGACACTATGATCCTGGTTTTATGGTCTCTGCAGGACAGCTTGGCGAAGCTGGGAGTGGCCGGCAAGGAGGATCTCCACAACTGGTTCACGGGGGAGAAACTGGGATTGTCTGGGTATGTCGGCACTTCCATACATGATCACATGCACGTCTGTGCTGGCGTGGCATGTGATATGTGGTACTGTGCGAACCAGGGTGTAGTGCCCCCATAAACCATCCATACACACTTTCACTGAACACCAACCCTGTCCCATCTGCCGTCCTTACAGGACTATAGACTTGCTGGACTGGAACAGTCTTATTAATGACAGGACCAAGATCTCAAATCTGCTGGTTGTTCCAAATCTTCAGGTATGTTCTTTCTGTACATACACGACTCATGGTCGCTGCAGTCTGCAGTTCCCTCAAGCGTGCATAATTTCAATTAAAACAGGATTGCTAACATGTGCCCCTACCTGTAGGGGGTGGTGGAGGGGTAACACTCACTGGTTTTGCATCGTCCACAGACTGGACAGTTGGAGCCGCTGCTTAGCAAATTCACGGACGAGGAGGAGAGGCAGATGAAGAGGATGCTGCAGAGGATTGATGTTCTTGCCAAGGTGCATATTGACTGGTTGACTGTTCTGGCAATTGCTATAGTATTATGCATAGGTGGGATATTTAGGAAGTATTTGAGTAAATGAGTACTGAGCACAGTGTTGGCATAGTTTGGTTAAATGGTTCCATGTGGTGATGATCACAGTTAAACCCATCATACATCAGTTAAGGGCTCCAACCAGCCCGACTGGCTGAATGAGGCTGCAGATGTAGTGAATGAGGCTATGCTTTCCAGCACGCCTTGAGCGAAGGCGTCAGGCTGATGGTGGACGCCGAGCAAACCTATTTCCAGCCAGCAATCAGCAGGTTGACCTTGGAGATGCAGAGGATTTTCAACAAGGAAAAGCCCATCATCTTCAACACCTATCAGTGCTATCTCAAGGTGAGCCCTCTCCAGGCAGCGAATAGCATGTCTATGTTGGTGTCTAGCTCAGCGGTGGCCAATCTTATCCGCAAAGGGCAGGTGTGTATACGGGTTTTGGGGATAACCTTTAGGTCAGCTGTTCAAACCCAGATATGAGGACTCCTCAGCCAATCAGTCCTCTAATTAGTAATATAATTAGGCAGCTGCAACGAAAACCCGGCCACACAGCGGCCCTTTGCGGATAAGATTGGCCACCGCTGATCCCCTGGTCTAGCTTCACCTTCGCATTTGCTGTATCTTCTGACCCCACTAGATTGTGCTCTGTTTACTTTGGGGCATCCTTTGAGCCGTTTTTTTCCAACAGACAGCACCATCTATTGGGGTCAGAAAATACAGCAAATGGTTCATGATGCATCATTTTGGCCATCATTACCCTATACTGTGACGGTATCATGCTCCCTGTGGGTATTTAGCTCTGTCCCCACTAAGCACAACCTCCTGCCTCACTACTTGCCCCCCAGGAGGCCTATGACAACGTATCTGTGGATGTGGAGCTGTCCCGGCGGGAGGGCTGGTACTTTGGGGCTAAGCTGGTGCGTGGGGCCTACATGCAGCAGGAGAGGAGTCGGGCGGAGGAGGTCGGCTATGAGGACCCCATTAACCCTGATTATGAGGCCACCAACCGGATGTACCACAGGTAAGGGTGGGTTTTCATGGTGCCTCTATCTTGTGCTGGCAAACGGTGACCATGTCTTTGCACAGCTCAGTGCGGTGACCCTTTTCCTTGAAGGTGTCTGGACTTTGTGCTGGAAGAGATTGAGCACAGGAGGAAAGCTAACATTATGGTGGCTTCTCACAATGAAGACACTGTCAAGTTCACCTTGCAGAGGTGAGACCCCACACCGGAGATCTTCGTGCATCTCCTTTACGGTACTGATGCTCTCCACTGGTTCTTCTTTCCCGTTTAGGATGAATGAGATGGGTCTCTCCCCCACGGAGAACAAAGTCTACTTTGGTCAGCTGCTGGGCATGTGTGACCAAATCAGCTTCCCCCTTGGTGAGGCTTCTGCTCAGGTCTTCCGGTTGGCAGCCATAGTGACTGTAACGGGCTGGTTTCAGGTGCCAGTTACACTTTTGACTGCAGCCTGAGGAGCCTGGGGCACCAGCTGTCCTGTCAGATAGGCAGCTTAGGCTCAGCTCACTGCCCATAGCCATTCCAGCACAGTTGAGATGCTGAGAGATTTCAGAAGCTGCAGGCAGTGTGCGTGTGTACTCCTACACAGGCTCCAGAGTTCTGATGCCCAGAGTCACCATCTTGAAACACACTGAGATTACTGTAAAATTCTAATTGCATTAATTAAAGTTGCCTTTTTCTTCCCACATATTGTAGTTGTATGGTCATACTGATTTGTTGTCTTCAGTATGGGATTGTTGATGTTTCCCTTGTGCTCTCAGTATTGACCATGTTGCTGTTTCTTTCTTCTAAATACAGGCCAGGCTGGATTTCCAGTGTACAAGTATGTGCCCTATGGCCCCGTAAATGAAGTCATACCATACCTATCGCGTCGCGCACAGGAGAACCGTGGCATCATGAAGGGGTCGACTCGAGAGCGCCACCTGCTGTGGAGAGAGCTGAAGCGCAGGCTGGCTAGTGGGGAGCTCCTGTACAGTCCAGCCTTTTAAAAGCGGTGATTTTGTAGAGGGAAGGGTGGGAGACAGTGGCTGCTGTGTATAACACTTCTGGTTCATAGCTCTTGTGAACTGAAAATCAAAGGAGCTGCATTCGTTTGAAACGGAACAGAAAATTCTGTGGGTTTTTTTATGCCTTTTACAGGCTCCCTTAGCGTGAACTTTTACTGTAGTATAAACTTCTGTTAAGGTTTAATACAGTACATACCCTGTGCCTTGTTCTTTCTTAAGCTGTACATACTTCTGTTCCTAGTCTTGTCCTTTTGTATGTGTCGTGGTTCCTTCTCAGCTGAAAACTGAACAGTGTTATGACTCCATCTGCAAGAAATTTAGCAGAAAATTAAGACAAAGGCTTCTGGTAAAAATAGAAACAAACGTACTATAATTATTTGTGTACTCTGGTAACGGTCATCTGGTTACCTCTGGTCTGTTGGTTTCTGTCAAAAGCTTTGCTTGGGGTTTGTTCCAGATAGACGACGATGGGATTTTCATGGATACTTGAACAACCACTCTGAACGTGTATGACATGGTTATATGTGTATTTAACGTGCCTTGTACATTGCAGAATGTACACTAAAACCAAAACCAACCCACCCTGGGTTAACTGGCACGGTGACTATTGACCAGGACACACACTGGGTTATTGTGACCCAGTCTCTAGAGTTGCGTAGTTCAATGATGGTGCGTGTTCATTACATCTGCCCACCCACTGCTAAATGAAATTCACCATTAGTACATTTGTCTTCTATTATTAAATACATATTAGCACCCACATTAACACCATCTTTGTGATTTGTGTATAAAATGTATTCACTTGACAAATTCTTAATGCTGTAAATATTTATTACTGTTAATGCTAGGCCATCTTTCGTTTGTCAGCTAACGTTACCATTCAGAGGAGTTAAATGTAAAACTTGCATTATTGTTGATATTTAGAATCTAGCTTTATTCAGAATTGTATTACAAATATTGCAATGAAGGTATCACATGTAATACAAATGCAAGACAGTGATTTGAAATTCACATCTGTGTGAGTGTATAAAGCGTACCACATCTGTGTGAAAGGGCGAATGTATTATGTAGAGCAGGGATGAGGAATCTGTTCCATTGAGGGCCAGTGTGGGTTTTTGGGATGATCTCTCTATCAGCCAATAATAAAACGGTGGTTACCCACTCTAGTCCTGGGGACCCACTGTGATGGGCTGATTGAGAGGCCATCCCAAAAACCCGTTCCGGCCCTCCATGGAACAGGTTCCCCGCTCCTGATGTGGAGTTGCACAACTTTTAAAAGTGCCTCACCTTATTGAAGTGTTCCTGCAAACTGATTTATTCCAATGAAGTGTAAATTACACATGGATTGTTAAATGTGTTCTTTTGGGAAGTGCTAAGCTATGGCAGTTTTAGAGTGAGTTTTCCTTTTTCTCTCGCCAAAATAGCTTGGTGTTTCTCGTATTTATCGAGCCTGCTGTAAATCAGTCCTTGATTTATAAGGATTACAATTTGTCTCGCTGACTTTGTGATGGTATCTGCCTTCCTGCGCCCTTAAGTGTCTTATTTTGAAAGAGCCATAAGATTGCACTGCATTCTCCAGTAAAAATGATTCTCACATTGCAGTCTGCTTTTGTTTCTTGGCGGTTTTGTTTCAGTCAGTGCACATTATTCCTCTAGTCTGATGCTGTATTTGCTGTCGTATTGTGCGAAGTGCGAAGCCCCTTTCAACTTGCTGATCCCCAGAATCCTTTAGTGCCACTTAATTGAAAAGCGGCCTGGGTGAAGGTATAAGGTTCACTCATAGTTGTATGGGAACTGGTATCGACCCTGAAGGAAATCAAACTGCAAAATGCTGCTTTTATTGCTACTGGAAAATCAAAAGAGCCTTGCAGTAATAAACAGAAGAGTGCACCATTTCAAAATATCCTCCCTAATTTAAACCTTAACCTAGACCAAATCAACGGAAATTAAGCTCAGGATGAACGAGTTTCCAGCACACAACCTTGTCACCCTTTTCCTTAGAACCTACAACTGAGCCGTAAAAATCCGATGATCAATCATTTTGAATCGTATCGCTTCACTGGATATAAATCAAACAAACCCGTCAGCCGGAACCGCAAGCAAGCGGAAACGAAGCCCTTGCTGTTTCAATCAGACCAAATACAGTGGTACCTCAGTTCTCGAACTTAATCCGTTCCAGACTCCGGATCAAATCCTAAAAAGTTCGAGTTCTGATC
>JABFEA020000119.1:24038184-24050199 GCA_019775915.2 Cyphomyrus plagiostoma | reverse complement strand
TCTTTCGCTCTAACCTCTTTGGGAAGTGTTCCGTTGATTGGCACCTTCGGAGATGTTCCCTGTGTCTGCTGGGCCTGGGCATGGATGCTGTGCCGTGGGTCCTGGTTCTGTGGGTCCTGGTTCTGCTGCTCAGGGCTGCAGGCTTTGTGTTGGGTGAGTGTCGGCTTGTCTTCATATTAATGAGCTGAGCTCCCCCTTTGGATTTCACAGTTTAATCTGCAGGTTGTTCTGTCTGAATGCTCTGCAGTCTCTCCCCCAGACTTTGCTTCATCACCCCCCCCAGGGCCTGTCGGTCAGGTGACAGCCCTCTGTTTTGTCATCTGGCTCGCTGACCTTCGCCGCTGGTCCTCTTCTTCCTGCCTGGATGCTCCCATCCCCGTCAAATGCTGCCCTCTATGCTTGGCTGCTGGGCCCAAGCTCGGGGCGAGGAGGCCCGCCTCTCAGACTCGCCCAGCAAATAAATCTCTGGCAGTTCAGGCGAAGGCAGCAGCACAATCGCGACATCGCTGTGCGCCTGCCTGTGCCATCGCTCCGCTCAGCCACGCTCCTGTAATGCTGTGATAAGAGTCCCGAGGTGGCAGGCCCAAACAAAGGCGCGAAGGGGGAAAAACAATGAAAAGAACAACAGAAAGTCAAAGCCAGACAATGAAATACAAATAAAATATGAAGCCATTGCTTCATCCTATGACTTTATGCACATTTTTTATTGCTTACTTCCTGCATGCTCCAGTAATCTGCCACCATGCAGGGATCTTAATCATGCAACTTATATTATGAGGCTTTTCATTTAAAAGTGAAACGTAATGTTGACTTTCAAGCTTGGCACTACTGTGCTGCACTTTAGGTATGTCATAAATTATAAGAATCAAGAGTTACGTAAAGGGTGCTTGGCTGTTTTGCTTATTAAAAAAGATGTTATGACACAGACAGCTTTGAGAAAAGCCGGGCGCCTGTAACAAGAGCCACCCCAGGCTGTAAATAGTGGCTAAGGGTTAAAAAGGTTACCCCGATGCCCGGATTACGCGCGGTGGCTATGGTTCCTTACCCGCCCCTTGGTTCGTCCACGTGCATCATATCACTGGATTGGCCATTTGTTCCATCCGAACTTGAGGACACTGGAAACTCGACATGAGATGGGGAGCAGGGTGTGACTAATGCGCTTGTGGGAGTTTTACTTCACAAAAATGTTCTGAAGGCAGAATGAAAAAAATGATTATAGAGGAGTTGGGTCCAAGCAACCAGCAACTAAACAGAGGAGCAACTAAAGCAATTAAATATCTGATTGGTTGGTTTCGCCTCCTCTAGTTCCTTGGACCACCCCCCTTCTACAATGTGATTGGTTATCTCTCCGAACCAGTTATTTTTTGGTACTGCCCACATCTTCATTCCCGGATGTTTCTTCCCGCTCACCAGTGAACATCCCGGGATGATAAGGCCCAGCCCTGCTCTCTGATTTCATCTCCATTCCCATCCCCAAATAAAGGCCATCCCACTCACAGCAAATCTCACAGTAATATTAACAAATAAATGAGGACTGGATTAATATATAAATAAAATTCTGAATGCATTGTTTACAAGCAGATTAGTGGCTCTCTTTCAACAAGCACTCTCTTTGGGGGTGTATACAATCTTATCTGGCATTAGCAGCCATTAATGTGATTAACATGTTTGAAAACACTCCTTCTTTATGGTGCCATCCCAGATCCTCACCCAGGATCGACATTTATCTCATCATTCCCCATCCAGTAACGGTGTTGCCGTGAGCAATAAGGTTAGGGATGAGGTTGTGGTAGGATTTGGGCTGGAATGAGGTTTAAGGTTATTGTTGATAATTATCCTAGGCTTAGGTTCACACATAGGGATATGGTTTGAGTAAGTAGGGTTAGGATTGATTTTTGGTTGTCTCTATGGATAGTATTAGGGTTAGAGTTGGTGGTAGGGTTAGCTTTGGCATTAAGGTTAGAGTGACCAAGTGATGTTTCTTCACATACTGTCACTGAACTCTTCTCAGATGTGTTGTTATTCTCATACAAGGCTTTGATTTCTATTAACTGCCTTCAAACTGTGTGCAGAGGCTCAAAGCTGGAGTCTCGGAAGTTGTCTCAGTGGACAGTGCTGCAGTCTCTCAGCTCCAGGGCTGTGAGTTTGAGCCCTGCCCCTGACATCTGCATGATATCAGCTTACATGAATCAGTACCTCTAAACTGCCATCCAGTGACTAGGCTCTGATGCTCTTTCCCAGGAGAAAGTTTTCTTTTTTTGTCCTTTTGTTTTTTTATGCCCATTGACTAAAACCCACAAAATAAAAGTTATGAAATCAGTGTTATGACACAATTATGTTAAAGGCAGAGCCATAACTGGATCTTCTGGTCATGGGGGGGTGGCAGTCAGACGTGGGGAGATTTAAAACTCATGAACTGCTTTTCCTTATTTGAAGGAAAAGCCTAATTTGGTTTGTGAGAGCAGGCGGACACACTCTACCATCTTCAAACGTCCATGTGCTGAAGATCCGTGTTCCTCACTCACCAAAGCCAAATTAAATCAGTCTCTCTGTCTGGAACTGTATAATGTTGAATGAAAATAGGAACAGTCACAAAAATGTACTCTAGTTGTTAGATACATTTTCTTGAATGCACCATTGGGTGTCACGGTGATTCAGTGCGCAGCGACCCTCGCACTGGGTGAGGGACTTGAATCCTGCCCCCATCTGAGAAGTTTGCGTGTTTATTCCATGTTACCTGGATTTCCTCCAGACATACTGTTTTCCTGCCAAGATATTCAGTTACTGTATATGAACTCTTATCCTCTCATTTCCATCAATGTATAACTGTGTGTGTCTGCTCCAGATACAGTATACATTACACTGTGGGGACAAAATGTCCCTAAAATGTTATAAAAAAACCTATTATTTTGATATTGTTGGGACCATTTTTCGGTGCCCACAAGGGAAACTCAAATTCATAAAAATCTGCAATCAAAAGACAAAAAAATGCCAAAAGTCTTGTATTTTCTGTGGTTACTTATGGTTAAGGTTAGCACTGGGTAGGGGTTATTGTTGTCATTTTTAGGTTTTGGTTTTTCCCATATGAATGAATGGATGGTCCCTGCAAAGACATGAATACAGGTCTGTGTGTGTGTATGTGTGTGTGTGTGTGTGTATGTGTGTGTGTGTGTGTGTGTATGTGTGTGTGTGTTCTGCAGTCGACCTGCCACCCATTGTGGGTGTCCTAGGATGAGTTCCAGCTTCTCTGTGAGCCTGTACTGGATAAGCAGTTATGGAAAATAGATGGGTTTATGGGATTATTCCATCCATCTTCCACAACTGCTTACTCACAGAACCCCAGGAGATCCAATCGGTATGAAGCCTGTCTCAGGAAGCATAAGACTGGCCACACCCGAGATCTTTCTGACTGGTTGAATTGTATCCATTTACCCCTGACCAGAACCAATCAGATTCTATAAAGGGTACAGGATTACCTCTAGGCATCTCCTGCTAATGGCATGAAAATTAGATCTATGGGTCTGTTTTACATTTTAATTTTCAGTCCAGACATTGCCACAGGGCTGCAAATCAAGTGATTGGAAAGTGAGTCAAAAAGAGCTGGTCGGAGCTGTTTTTATTTTTTGATTTCCATCAAAGGTTGCTTCAGGGTAGACACAGAAGTGTTGCTTTCAACTAAAATATCAAGTATTAAATAATTGGAAATGCAAGTGAGACCCACAGAGATTGAACTGAGCAGTGTCTGTCTACATTTACAATTACTCAACCCATAACCAACCATTAAACAATACAAATTGCATGAATGACTGCAATACTGGTAATTTAACTATTAATTTTGTAGCCAGTTAATCAAACATACTAATTGGATGTACATAAGTGTCATTCAGATACTAATGCCCTCATTGACATTCTGTGATAAGGTGGATGATTTAGAGCTATTAATGTTGAGTGTAATTGATTTATTGGGATGTTGGTCAGTTATCCCATTTGTCCTTTTGATGACTTTATTAAATGATTCAGAACTTTGGGGTATTCCGGAATTTCTTGATTACTGGGTCAGAAACGGAAAACACGCTATCTTATTTGTTATTGATAGTTGATTTAATTTTAATCAGATAAAATGTATTAAAGCAAATTAAAATCAACATTGTAACTGTTTTCCTATTCCACATAAAGCTATACATGTATCTCGCTTTGGACTAAACCTGTTAAATAAATATTGTTCATATCTTGTACATAGTTCATAATAGTGTGGTTTTGCTGGAGCAAACACTGGATGTTCTCCCATGCATGGTCCTGGTCTGTGTGTGTGTTGTCCTCCCATCCATGTGCAGATGCATGTCAGCATAAAAGACTTTCCAAGCTATGAAGAAATAATGCCTGACTACCCCATGGCCCTGCAAGACCATGCAATCTGCAAGCATTGTGGCCCCTGTTGGGATAAGCTGTTACTGAACACAAGGAGAGATGAATAATATGCAGAATATTTGTGAAATACAAAATTGTGTGAGCCGGCAGGACGCGTAACCACACAATGGGGTTGAATATGAGCAATCTTAATGTCTCCATGGTGATGAGGAGCAGATAATGCCAGCCAGTACCCCAGGTACTGACATCCAGTTGAACCTGATTGGACGGATTGCCATGTTAGAGTGTAAGTACAGTCAACTGGGGGGACTGGAAGAAGCCGTACAGTAGATGTGCTCTCTGGGAAAGGTGAGTGGGGGTCAAGGAGTTAAAGACTGCGGTGTTTCCTGTCATTTGTTGAATTGAGGAGTTTTAAGTTTTTCTCACTGCACTTAAAGGGGCCTCATCTCTTTTTCGGTTTCTGCGTAATTTTTATGCAATCAAACAGCAACCATCTGGAACAGAAAACAGGAAATGGGACAGGTACGTGCAGGGTGTTAACTCTGAAATGCATTCTGGGTCATGGGGTGTGGGTGGGAATTGGGTGCTGTTGTTTTGGAAAGTGAGATGCTTTCAGTTTTAACATGTGGTCTTAAGACGGTGATTTCTCATGGGTGGCACGGATACGATTCCAGGCGATGCCAGTACATTAGAGGACATACACATAACTGTATGATAAACTGGCCAGTTAGACTCACTGGTTTGGCTGCACAACACTTATTCATGCTGCAGGAGAAGCTAGGGAGGGTATGGAAACACAAAGACACTATTAGACGTGGCAAAAACCACATTGTTTCGACCTTAAGCGTTGCCCTGCCTTTGTGAAAATATAAGCCTATTTCATCATGGTGGACATGAGCCCTTTCGTTATGTACAGGAATATGGGGAAAGCAGACTTTTTGGCTAATTGGAATGTAAAATTCTGCACAAGAAGTGCTGCCAGTCCCCCCGTGTTAAAATATAAGCAGAACAATGCAGAAACAGGCAGAGCAGTCGATCCAATAGTTGACGTGGGCGGCGATCTCCTAGGGGACCGGCTCCTGAGGGTTAACGTCAGCTAATTTCACTTGTGAGACAGAGTGCGATTGGCCTTCTGGCGCAACTGGAAGTATTTACGGCTGAAGCGGCGCCCGGTGCGGGACAGCTCCGTGATGAGGAGGCAAGGCGAAGCTGTCGGGCGGCCTGTCAGGTCGGCACGTCGGGACCAGAAACAAAAACACTGTCAGTGAGCTATCAAACGATTCTGTTTTAGTCGCAATCCATCACAGGCTCAATCAGCTGCAATACCATTACAGAAAAAAAGATTTTATAGTCTGTATAGTCAATATTCGTCATACTATTCTCTCCTTGTAGTATAAAAATGAATGTAACTCAAAGCTCATCCAGGACGCCACATAGGCTGCAACTGGGCCTGGAACCCAATCGTCACCAGAGGTGGACATTTCAGGTCCAGAAAGTAAAAATCCAAACCAGGATTTTGTTTCAACCAACCAGTTGAGTACTCTGTGACGGTGGCACTTTATGTTCAACTGGTTGGTTGAAACAAAATCCTGGTCTGGATTTTTACTTTCTGGACCTGAAATGTCTGCCTATGATTGTCACACATCTATGTGCCTTTGGCAGTCTGATCAGCTTTCAATTTGCGGCGATGATCTGTATACCTGTGTGCCGCCTCTTAGCCGCCAGATAAGGGATCTCACCTGTGTACAGGAGTGGGGAGCCACTGGACCATAACAGCGTTGGCATGCTCTGGTAGTCCGGCACTTGCGGCGTCCGTGAGCCCCCCCCCCCACATCCCCCCGCCAGTCCCTATCACTACAGAAGATAGTTGCAGACTGCATGGATGAGGCTCCGAGCCCTCGAGCGCTGCCAGGATGAATTCAAGCCAAACCAGAGACGAGACAAACAGGCGTAGATGAACGTCTGAAAATTGCAGATTTCCTGAGGTTTTCATGTTTACCATGAAAAGGTAATCCACATGCGGCATCCGATCTGTTTACGAGCCTAGCGAAAAAAACAGATCCGTGCTTGAGAGCAGGCTGAACAAATAAAAATGTGAAGACAGTACAAAGAATATGTTCAAAGAAAACACAAGATGACAGCCTTCTCTGGAATAATTCACATGGGCATCAGTGCTAGTAGACTTAATTAAAAAGACTTCTTCCATTTTGGTCTAGTAGTTGGAAACATCTAATTTATTTAAAAACTCATTTAAAAACAAACATGAGTATATAAAACACTGCAGTAACACACTGGTGCTTTAGCAATTGTTTTGTTCTGTTTATGGTAACATTCGGAAAAAAAGATTTTCGTTTTAAACGATGTATGAACGTGAGACAGGTTGGTGCTCCGTCCTACGTTGTTCCATGCTCATAGCCTCTGGACTGCCTGCCACCCTAAATAGGGTAAGTGGTTGCAGACGATGGATGGATGGATTTTAGTTGTACAGTTTTGGTCTATTTGTGGTATCTTGATCTTGAAGATCAGATGTTCAAGCCTTTTAAAATATTTAGTCATGATCTCCTAAATTGCAGAGCAGAGCTGCCCGCACATGCAGAGACTGGTCATCCTTTATAAATAACAGAGAACATGTCTTTTTGCGTATATGCTTAAGTAATCGTTTCTTACGTAACGGCAGCACTGTGTGGCGGGGTAGGGTGTCCAGACTGTGGTCACAGAGCGGGTATCACCTGGCGCGTGACAGGCAGACACATGGGGCTGTACCGTCTGTAGGCCTGCGTGGATGTAAGCGGCTGTACGATGGCTCATCCGAGTGAGGTCTAAGCTGTGTTCTCGCTTCGCCAGATGGGCTCGGCTGTTGGACCGACATCAGTGCGGTTAACTGCAGAGCGCCGCACCTTCACAGAGCTGCTCGGTGTGTTTGACAGGTGTGTGCGTCTGTCATAGAGGCAGTAACACCGTATGCCGTGAACACCGTCGGGGGAGCGCATTAATACAGCTTGCTTTTCTATCAAATGCTATAGGTAGTAAAATATATCTCATCCAGGGGCTAGACTGAAATCCACCTGCTGTACTGCCTGCATTTGCAATGTCTGCATTTACATTAATTTACCAAAGGGAGCTGGTAAGTTGTCATCCTCAATGGCTGCGACACAGCTGAATCAGGGAAGATAAATTAGAAAAATAATCGTTTAAATGTGTCCTTCACCACTGATCCTGAAATCTGTAGTGCATACTCAGGGGTATTCTGGGCTGTGATGAGCCAATCCTGTGTCAGCTGCCCCCCATACATCACCATATTTGAATAGTCCGTAAAATTGTTATACAAGTTAGCATTATACTGACTATGCCATAGTTATTTGGACACAATTCTTCCCAAAAGTGATATATAAACCGTATATCTAATCTTATAGTTTTGAAAGTGGGTCACCCTTTGTCTGTGCAAGATAAATTTTACTTTAAAATCATATCTTTAGGCAACGTAACGTTGTGACACATGGGATGAAGGATTAAAAGGCAGGAATTTGGATGAAGAAAAAGGGGGGGGGTGGTTTTATTGAAACCAAAACTGAACAGAACTGAGGGGCTGGAAAACACGAGCGGACAAAAATGGGAGGACTGGTACAGGGGAGGACACGGGCAGACAGGAGGAGTGACATTAATGACTGGACTGGGGATGACTAGACAAACAGATATCATGACTAACGGGGGGCAGCAAGTAACAGGCGTGGCTCATCAGGGTCACAGTAGGGAGGAGATGGGGGGGTAAGGCGGACATGGTGGGCTGGATGTAACACCTAACAGAGTTGATAACGTAGTGCAAGCTGAATCTTTGGGCTCCTTTAAATCAGAGCTAGATAAGATTTTAACAACTCTGACCTATTAGTTAAGTTCTCCCCAAGTGAGCTTGATGGGCCGAATGGCCTCCTCTCGTTTGTATAGTTCTTATTATGTTCTTAGTTCTTATATGATTTGATGGCTTGAAGTACGATATTACAAACATCAGATTCTGCAGGTTCCCCCTCTCTGCCGGCTGTATTTGCCTTATTTGGCCAACTTATTTTGGAACACCCAAAGGTACTTATTTTGGAACACCTTAGAGGTACAAAACCAATTTCTTTTTAATTCTCCAACCACAATTAATTTGTCCATTTAAAAACAAGAATAAATTTTGTTTAAAGTGAAAGACTAGTGTGTAATTATACAAACTGAACATTTCCTGAAGAGTGTCGTAACGCACTTCTTAATATGCGTACTTGACCGTACTTGCGTTCTGGCAGAGTTGTTTTGTGTCATCTTCCATTGCTGAAAACCAGCTCCAATACTAAGAACAAAAGTACAGAGGATGGTAAAAACCCCAGGTTACCCCCACCCCAAATATCAAGGAAAAATTGGTTGCATCCTCGGCGAACGACACAAATCTCATTATTCATTGTGCTCCAAGCTCATTCTTGGGAGACAAGTTAGCAGGACCGGTCTTGCCAAGGCTGCAAGTACGATTTTTGCGTTCTTGGTATTGAGAAACACCCTCTGTGATTAGCCCGTTGCAGCATCACATGACAGGCAGGCATTGTCGTGGATGTCATGGACCATGTCTGTGGGCCTGATAGCAGCAATAATCCTCACTGTGCCCCCCCCCCCCTTTACAGATCTGCAGCTCCAAAAAGCTCTGAACCTTCAGCCAACGACAGATCAATACCTGTGATTAATTAACTTCTAACAAGATCCCTGGGTGCTATGAGCCTGAAAGACCGTGGCGTCCAATGTTCCCAATTCAACCTGGGACTCAGTGATACCCCCCCCCCCCCATCCTGGTGGGAAATCCATCACTTCTCTACCTATGCTTTTTCCTGGCTCCACCTCTCTCCTCCATTCTTCACTGCAAACCAACATCCATGCCAAAATTTATATTTGTTTTTCAGAGGTTATTAGCTGCCTTGGGGTGAAAAATTCTCCTTTGGCTCAAGTGAGATAACGAACAGATACTCAGGCAATATGTGGTATCTACTTCATCTACTTGTATGCTAGACCCTGTTCCTACAAGATTATTCAAAGAAATGACCCCAGCAGTGATTGAACCACTACTAGCAATAGTTAACTCCTCAGTCAGCATTGGCCATCTGCCAAAATCTCTTAAACTAGCTAGTTAAACCTTTGTTGAAGAAGCCAAACTTGGATCCCTTAGAAATGATCACTTATAGATCAATCTCTAATCTATCATTATAATACCACCATTACATATAATACCATTACAATAATAGAGAGAGTTGTAGCTAGTCAGCTAACCTCATTTCTGCAGGAGAATCAGATTTCTGACAGACTTCAGTCTGGGTTTAAAGTTCATCATAGCACAGAGACTGCTTTACTGAAGGAAACTGCTGACCAAGACTGTGCCTCGCTCCTTGTGCTGCTTGATCTTAGTGCTGCTTTTGATACTATAGACCATGTCATTCTCCTGCACAAACTTGAACATACTGTAGGCATAAGGGGAATGGCACTCTCTTGGTTTAAATCTTACCTCTCAGACTGCTATCAGTATGTGAATTAAAAAAGTGATTCCTCAGAAGATCAGAAATGGAGTGCCACAAGGTTCAGTTTTAGGTCCCCAACTATTTTCACTATACACGTTACCTTTAGGCTCAGTTATTCGTAAGCATGGAGTTAGCTTTAATTGCTTTGCAGATGATACTCAATCATATATATCGGCTAAACCAGAAGATTGACAGCAGCTTCAGAGAATGGAAGAATGTTTAATTAACATCAAGAAGTGGATGTCAGACAACTTCCTCCAGTTAAATTTAGACAAGACTGAGGTTCTTCTTACTGGTACTAAAGTCACCAGAAGTAAACTATCTGACATTGTAGTCAATCAATCTGGATGGCCTATCTATTGCAAGTACTGTTGTGAAAAACCTTGGTGTTACTCTAAATTCCGATCTTTCGTTTGATGTACATGCTTCTAACATTAGCCGCCTTCTTTCACCTGTGTAATGTTGCCAAATTCAGAAACATGCTATCCTATCAAGATGAAGAAAAATTGGTTCATGCATTTATTACCTCCAGGTTCGATTACTGTAATGCCTTATTCTCCAGCTGTCCAAATAGGTCATTAAATAAAGTCCAACTAGTCCAGAATGCAGCAGCCAGAGTCCTCATCAAAACTAAAAAATATGATCATATCACCCCAATTTTATCTTCACTCCACTGGCTGCCAGGTAAATTTTGTGTTGACTACAAAATACTACTCTTAACTTACAAAGCTCCAAATGGTCTAGCACCGCAGTGTGTGAGTGACCTCATTTGCAACTACATTCCGACTCGTACACTTCAATCGCAAGATGCAGGTCTTCTATAAATACCCAGAATAAAGAACGTTACTTTTGGAAGAAGAGCATTTACTCATAAAGCACCACAGTTATGGAATAAACTTCCTATCGGCATTTGGAACTCAGAAATAATCTCTGCTTTTATGTCAAGGCTTAAGACTTACCTCTTTATTCAGTCATTTGGATACTAAAATCCCTTTTTCTTAAGGTGAATATGAGATCCAGGGGTTCATGGTCATTTGAGATTAAAGGTCAAAGGGGGGATTTGTGCTGTCATCCTGTTACTCTCGGCGATCACTTATGATGTTGACGGTAGTTTGCCTTGACTCCAAAACCCCTGGAAACCCTCATGTCTGAACTTCCTTCAAAGTCTCCCTTTTAGCCAGGCTGCCATAGGTACTTTAGTACGGTCAGAGGTTAGGTTATAGGTGTAGGTCACAAACTCTCTTCTCTTTCTTCTCTTTTCCGAGCTGAACACTGAGGTGACACTTCACCACTTGAACCCTGAACTGGGCTCCTTGGAGACCATTATCTGGAACTAACTATTTATATAAACTTGAACTTTTTAAGTAATGTCAATTTTCATGCACCCTGGTCACCCAGAGGAGGATGGGGTCCCCTTCCCAGTGTAAGATCCTCTCAAGATTTCTTCCTGCTAGAGGGAGTTTTTCCTTGCCACTGTCGCCTCAGGTTTGCTTGGTGGGGGTTCAGGCCGGTTATATGTAAAGTGCTTTGTGGAAATGATTGCAGGCACAACTGCAATTTCCCTTGAATTGATCACAAGACCGGCATCTTAACGCCTATATATATTAAACTTTTCATAGAAATTAATTTGGGCATGTGCCATTGGTGCTGTATATTAATTCCCACAAAGCCAGAAAGACACTTTGGAAATTATCTCTGGTAATTAATAGGAGGGAAAGATCACAGCCCCCTGGGTCATTACCTCATTACTAATAAAACACATGCGGTAGAATAAACCTCGTCCACTTACCTGGAATTGCATCAAGAAAGGTTGTCTACATGAACAAATGTTCACTAAATACTCTAGGGCTTGGCTCAATACCCTGGCATGTTAATTATGCTTCACTGGTCTCTATCTATTTCATTGTAAATTAAGCTCTGTTTAACCAGATACTTTCCACGTGTGGAACTGAAACGATTTCAGACAGCAACGTCAAAATTTTGATTTAAATACCACGTCTAATTTTTATTGCAAGTGAAACATAGAGTACTTCCTAAGAGACTGTGTGTGTGTGTGTGTGGGGGGGGGGGGGGGGTGCATGTTTCACTTTAAAAAAAATTGCCGGTTTTTTTTTTA
>JABFEA020000119.1:24013194-24028798 GCA_019775915.2 Cyphomyrus plagiostoma | reverse complement strand
TATATATAATTTTATTTTTTTTCCCTTTAGTGCTTCCTCTCCCGTCAACCCACAGAAGTATAAAACATTTATCAGCGGTCAGTCCCTCAACCAGTCCCATTAAACATACCACCCCCACTAGTGCTTCTTCTTCCCCACCCCGCCCTACTCGCTCCGCGATCCAGTACAAAAAAACGCAGCATTACAGTCAATACCCTCTCACATGTGCGGACTCAGTGTACCTCTGGATATATCTGCGTTAGACTTTCAGACCGGGGACTGCTGGATCCATGCTTCAGTATTCGTGGATTGCCATTCTTTCTCGTTGGATTGCTGCGACGCTTGTCCGCCTTTGGGGACGGTTCCTGTTTTCTGAACAGGATCTCATATCTGGATGTTAATCGCAGTTTTGTACTTCTCACACTTCTCAGATGACCGTGTGTAGGATTCGGAGGAGACTCCGATCTCCCATCCGCCTGCATATGAAAACCTTCTGGCTAAAGTTTTCATGAAGCGATTGTCAGAGGTAACCGCAACCTGGATTTGTTATTTACAGTTAAAATTGCGCCTTTGCCAGTCAACGCCAACAGGGTGTCCATCTGCTGGGATTTGCTTCAGTAAAATGAAGACGGCTGTTGTGGAAGGTAGGTAGAAGATACGAAATTATCTCCATAGATTAGGGAGCTGTTGCAAGTAGAAAAGGAGCAGGCGGTTTCAACAGACTCAATTACTTTTACATTTCAGGACAAAATTCATAATATATTTTGCGAAAGTAGCCTTGAATTTCCCGTATATAGAAACAGCATAGTTTAAGGAAAAATACATTAATCCACGTTTCTACCCCGCGATGTTTGATAATCTGTTAGTGATCGACAGATTTTTTTTTTTGCTACAAATATTGAAAAACAAACTGATTTTAGATTCTGCATTGAATAGGCCTACTAATGCAGTCAAATAATAATATGGGACGAGCAGTGTACAGAGTTTAGGCTTTATATTATTTTTGCGGGGTCGTGACATTATCGTCTTTGATCTTTCCTTTGATAAAGATTGGGGCATATTGACTTCATCAGTTCAGACACATCTCATGAGATTACCGAGCTGTAATTTAATTAACTGTTTATTTCAGGTCACGCAAATGCGAAATAGTTGTGTGTGAGAGGAGCCTGTCTGAATAGCGCAGTCTGTAATTCACGTCTCGCCTTGTCGGACTTCTTGTGTGCTATAGCTATGAACAGACTTAAACAGGACTCGTTATCTTTTGATATTTAACTCATTTCAGAGTTGCAATGGTGTCCCGCCGGGGTGAATAACACCGCACTGTCTAACCCTATAATATGCGCACTCTCCCAATTACCACAAAGTCGTAAATATTGCAAAGTTTTCTCGGCGTATCGCGCACCGTTACAAATAAAGGGAATTAGAATTCTGTTTTTTCCTGAACAAGGAATAAAGAATGGCAGGTTAACGGGATGCATATGATATCACGTAGAAATGGGGGAGAGTGTTACCTTTATGGATTCGACTGGAACCTGCCATCTCTAGGAGGCATTTTTAATCTGCTGCAAGCAGCCTTTTTGGAGTACATGTCAGCATATGGAGGATCCCGGGATTCCAGTTAAATCTGCATTTTAAGACTTACCCGTAATACTGAAATAGTAAATTGCATTTTATATTGTGTCGGTTTACTTTTGTGGTCCAGATCAACGGCATGTTGCATCGTAGCTGCACGCATTAAGAATAGAATAGTTTCGAATACCTTACAAGGATCCAGGGATACTTTTTGCACGTATGACTCATTAGCTACAGTGACTCAAATGTACTCAGCTATAACGGCAATCCCAGCAGTGTTTTGTAGGTGCACAATGCATCTGTTTAGGAAACACACGATGGATCATCATGTTCTTGCCCTGCTACTGCCAAGCAATGCCACTGCACTATGTATTTTATAAGCAAAAGAGGAAGCCCATCTGCTGCAGGTACAGCACCATCAGTGGTGAAAATGTTGAGCTTAACGCTTCGGCATAAACCATTGTCGAGAGAAAAGAACAGAACTGCAACTTCTTAAATGAAGTTAGACTGCAACTAACCATATTACTTTTTAACCGAGTCTAGCCTGTAATACACACTTGCGTGACATTTAAATGTATGCATTCGCGAGATATGCGCTGACATCCGCGCGACTGCCAAGGAGCCCGTGACTCATCGTGCTCGTGCTAAAGCTTGCCGGGAAGCCTCGTGCTCGTGTGTGGCTGCAGGTAGTCCGACGGTCGTCGCGCTCGCGCCGTGGTAGAAGTCGAGGACTTCGTGATATACGCATTCGATGCATTCTAAGTCTAGATTCAAAACACTTGAATGCTTGCTTATGCCATTAAAATATTAATATTTTACCAAGGTACAAAAGTTTTGTAGGTGATGACAATGATGAAAATTATTATTTTTATTATATAAATTGCTGGAGATCGAGAGAATGGCATACTCGATCCTCGTTTAAGACACAGAGTACCACATTCTCTTTAATGACATCGGGTGGCAGAGGCCTAATAGCAAGGGAAGCCGGCTACAATATCATAAACTGCGAGTTACACTGGAAGAGGTCTTAGATGCAGAAACGTCAATTATAAATGGCCAGCATTCAGAACCATGAGTTCATTTGCATGCAGAATGCATGATCAAACCAAACAACACCAACTGCTGTAAATTAAGAGTGAAATATTGGACAAGGGAAGAGGCATTTTGCATATTTTAATAGGGCATTTGACAGCAATTGGATAAGGGCTTTGTGTGTGAGGGGGACACTGGGTTCACTGACGAGGGTGCCTTATTGAAATCAACATTGCAGTGGCTGTTGAAATCCACACCATTAGCCCATAATGCATTGCAGCTTACTATTGCAAGGCAATGGTAAAGACATGATATGCATCCATTGTCCATTGTGTGAGTATAACTGAGTATAACTGATATAACTGAATGGTACGCATTTTCTGTATTGGCATGCTCTTCTCAATGTCGCAATTCTGCTAAGTAATGGCACTTTCCCACTGCAACCAAGAACCAAGCCGTACTTGACCCATACTGTGAACTGGCACTTCTCCACTGCAAAATAAGAGGGCTTGAGCTGTAAGCATGCTGACATGGCCCTACGTACTAGCAGGGCCGAAAGCCTGACCAAACCAAGGGGGTTGAAGGAAAAAGCCTTTGTTCTATATTTTATTAATTATTAGTAGCATTGCACATTGCAATACATTCTTCAAAACTCGTAACTTGAAAATTTCCAATCTCCTACTTGAAAAAGTACTATAGAATAGCTGATGGATGGATTTGTAATGCAAATTTACGCAAGCGAATGGTAATTCTGCTAGAGATTGATACATAACGCAGCAATTCTTAAAGGTGTTCCAGCGGAAACTGGCACACAGTAAAACAATAAGAACAATAATTGCACATAGTAAATTATGTACACCGTGTGAACAGTAAATAAGCATCTCTTGTGTTTTACGCCACCGTCGCTCTCCAAACTCAGCAACGCCTTTACCGAGCTGACCCTTCTGCAAGCTAGAACCGTGCCGTAATTGGTGTCTCTTTGTGGTACGGCACGGGTGCGGCTCGCTCCCTGCATGCCAATGGAAAAGCGCCATAAGGATACTCACACTGCTTATTCCTATGAACAACTTTATATCTGCAAATATTTGTTGAAGTTATTCTGGTTTACTGCTCTCCTAAAGGATGCAACAGAGTAGGTTGACCTTGGAATCTGAATTAGAAATGGGTTAAAAGCCAAGAGTCCCTCTTGGAGACGTTGTCATCATCATCACCCTGGTACGTCAAATTAGACACCTGTACTGTGGAATGTGGGTGAGGGTGACTGCCTTACTGTATCTGGGGGTAGGTCCCTGATCCTACACACAGCTGCGATCCTCTGATACCCCCCGCCAAACACCGTGATTCATCAAGCTGAAGGTGGCCAAATTCCATTCTTTCACACCCGACGGCGGAGTAGAGTGGCCCGTGAATGCTAAACGCTAATCCCGGCTCAATGGTCGTCGCTGAGTATACATCAAAGGAATACTCTGTGTGTGCGGGAGAAAGCAATAGAAGGAGAAAAGAGAGAGCGAGAGAGAGAGAAGGCCGAATGTCAATGCCCTCTGCCACCCCACCTCGCCACCCCCAATATCAGAAGGATAAAAGCTGTGGGTGTTACATTTATCAATGTGAACTTGTCTTCAAGGTTGGTTTGATAGGATAAGCACAGTTACCATTTTGTTTAAAGACTGTCAGGGATCTGAAAGGTTGTTTATTTTAATAACTTACTCAAAGGTCAAGGCATTGTAATAGGAAACTAGGTGTTATTTATTTATGACTCATGTAACATGTTATGACCATGTCTGTATGCCGAAAGCCGTGATAGTCATATGCGATTAATAGTTTGATGGCTTATGTAACTAGTTATGTGGACAAAGAACAGTAGTCATACCATCAGCTGAACCCTTGGTAATTTTGTTAGGATTATTTTAAGGTTTAATGTGTTTACATAAGCGTGAGTGTTTAAACAGACCAGCCCTAATATTATTTTTGTTGGCTGAGGGCTACGTTGAATGAGAAGTGAAACCAAAATGAGCACATTGTGGGTGGAATGAACAAGCTTCTGAGTTTCTCTTGTTATGTAGCACTATCTACATGTGTGGGATTCCAAGTCTGTCTCCTCTTGGCTGTGGGGATCTGAGAAACACGAACTGGTCAAGGTCTGATTCTGCTAAAAGCGATTCCCCCAGATGGAAATGGAGAATCCTTACATATGAGAATGAGGGAACCAGAAGGATAATTTATTTAGTGGTAAGACCTCGGAGAGTTTGATCGCTGATAAAACTCAAGAACGGGGAATGTATGCACTTAAGAAAACAACTAAAAAAACGAAATGATATGCCAACAACGGGATGGCAGCATCTCATGACTCTTGAGAAATGTTTGTAGCAGATCCTGTCCTCCTACCTTTGTGTCTCCTTCTCATCCTGCCCTGTCTTGTGCTTTTTCAGCCCAAGCGGTACTGTTAGTGGGCTTTGAAATAATAGCCAGTTGCGTGTCTGTAGATGTTCCTTACCCTCTGCAGCTTTATGTCGCCCTTTATCCATCCATAACATGTTCAGTAGGTAAGGATTTTCGCATGCGGGCCTTGAATGGTTGGAGGGAGAGCCAGGATAGGACACTAATGTTTCCTGTGTGTATTTAATCTCACTTCCCTTGACTAACATGTCCCTGTCACTCCTGAAATGTAATATGTAGGCCAGTGAGGCTATAGTCTGACAATGAAGCTTCCCCGAATTCTGCCCGAGGGCCGTCGTGGTCGCACAGGATCGCCATACCTAATGTGTCCAGTACGTCTGTTCGTCATTAGCTGTGGCCAGTGGTGATAATGTGACCCTGTCCCATTGGTATTCGGATCATTTTTGCCAGAAGATGAACAGCTGCTGATCTGGGCTCTCGGTGCATTGAGAATGGTTCAAAGCATTTCCCACTGACTGTTCAATTAAAGGGGCCAGACTCTAGGGCAAAAGACCTGTTTCTCTTTCCTCCCCTTGCCTGAACCACTGAAAACTCCTTCACTCACACATGCGTCTTTAATTTCTTACCAGCCTTATTACCTCCTGGCTTCTCTTTATATCAACATGTAATAGGCCACCAATCAATTTTTTTTTATTCTCCAGTCGTCTTTGTCATTGCTGTTAGGAACGAATGGAGTTGCTGTCCAACTTAAGAACCCAGAAGTATCCAAACGGTGGAGAATAAAGTGTTTCTTGGTGGTTTGTCACAATGAGCTTCAAAACTACTTGCTGGGACATGTGTGCTCCCAGTTCCAAATCCCAGATTGCGCAACTAATCCTTACCAATCGATTGCAAAAATGCTCACACCTTTGATCCAGGCCAGGAGTCCGTTCTTTATTCTGATGGATTTGTTAGGACGGATGGAAGCTGAGGAGGCTCTTCTATCGGCTCCCCTCCCGCTCGCCCGTCTGTGTGCTGTGACCCTCTTTCACCACCTTTGTACTCCTGCTATTAAACTTTAATAATTTAATCTGCAGTAGATGTGACTGAGGGGCCCGAGACCTCGGACGGAAGCCATTTCTTAAACTGATTACACGGCTCCGTTGAGCAGATGAACGATGGGTTAGTAAATTGTTAATTAGGTGGAGGAGGAAGTGGTCATTTTAATTAAGCAGATGACTGAAGCCTTTGTTGGACCAGTAGCCTAATTATATGCCCTTGCTGGGGGCTCTCACATCTTAGGGAAACCCACACACTAGAAGTCAATGGGGCTCTGTTTGATTCTCTGCTGCTCTTCATTGGAAAAACCAAGGCAACCTGTACAGCTGTAGTGATTCCTAGGGCAAAGTTCAGAATGTGAGATGTTTAAATAACTTTCCAGCCTGGATATCTGCAGAATTGCTCATCAGTTTTTCTTGCCTGCTTGCCTTTGCTTGGAGTTATGGCCAATCTCCTGAGGGGATTAACAGTGGGAAGGCTTGAATTCATGTTGTGCATTCATACACCTGTAGGGTCCTCAAGACTCAGCAAGGCAAGTAAATAAGCAGAATTTTTGTTCAGCCCATTTTCCTTACATTCCCCATGTTATTAAATTCTTGAGCTTTTAATTCTATTTCCTCCTGGTTCTGTGCTCCTGCGGGCTATATGACCTTTGATGGAACACCTAAAACTTCCCCATGGATATAGTAGTGAAGTTGCATCTGTAGCTTGTCCTCTTGGCTCAAGAATCCACGCATAAATCAGGGTCTCGTACCCCTGGTTGGTGCTGAAGGTCGTTTTAGAACCCAGGTCATTCATCTCAGTTCTCAGCATGCCGTCCTGATTTGATATGCATGTCAGCAGCTTCCATCCACAGAGAGACTCATTATCAATCACACAGGGCTAGAGTTTGGCTAAAGGAAAACTGTACGATCAATCACAGCATCAAAATGCTCCTCACCAAAACCATTTAGGATTCTGTTGCTAAGGTTTGACTTATGGTTTGACAAATAGAGAAGGAAGGTAAAAAATCCCGTGCCTGACCCCCAGTGAGAGAGAAACTCTTATTAACATTTCATTGTTTTGTAAGCTCATGCTGCTTAAGTGTGTGGCTTAACCACGGTTACAGAGAGAAATTCATTTTCAATCTGCCAGCCAAGAGCTCTGGGGATATTGATATCTTAGCAAAGTAAAAAAAAACAATTTTGACACCTGTAAACATGAGTATATGGATGACATCGCCTCTGCCATATAATTTGCTGTGGCTTCATTCACATGCACGCCCTGTAATAGTGCTCCTGGACTGCAGCTCCTGCATTCAACGAGATCCCGTCTAACAAGGATTTTGAGGAACAGGCCTGTCACCACGGGCTAGGAGGCTTCCGTCAAAGCAATGATGTGTGGCTGCTCATTATGTCTTACTGACCGGTTGTCTTGCTGTATCAGACCTCGCACATGTGCACATACACCCACAGAGAAACAGAAACTCACAGGCTTGTGACTTGTTTCTTAAATACCAATTTTTGCCTAAATCAGCCCCAGAACCACCAACAAAAGATTACACACAACATAATTTAGACGCTGTAGCAAGATTACTGGATATGAAGCAATTATATACTATTACACTCTTTCAATGTTAAGACAACAATGTTTTCCCCAATGTTATGGATGTATGTATGTAGTTGGCCATAACTAAAGCCCTAAACTTTATTAATTCCGCAAACTGCATAGCTTGTCTGTCTCTTAGGTTCCCCGTGGGCGTATAAAAATTAGCACTGCCACCAAATATTTAGAATACAGGATAGGCGCTCAGCGCCTTGTCAGATCCTGTCGAGTGCATATGGATGGGCTTACGTAACAAAGCTCTCACCAGGCTGCTTTGGGTATCAGCCGGCCTCACACCTGGGCCCTTCCGTTTATCGGATGTGGTCGGCCGCTTACTCACCCAGCCAGCCACTCAGTGCCTGACGCACGTTATCAGCACATCGACATGACGCGCACGCGTCGGCCATGTGAAATTACTCCACTGTGAGTAGAGTAGGATGAGGGAGAGATTCGGGAATGCATCCTGACATTGTGAAAATATACATCACCCCCAACCCCGTCACACAGACACACACATGCACGCACACATACAGACACACGCACACACGGGGTGTGACATCTCAGAGCGTGCCTCTTCACTGTTTTAAATGGCAGTGCGGACCAGCCCAGTACTGTGCTGGTGTTGAGTGCTGGTGTTGATTAATATTTTCAGCTCCCCTCTTGCTTGAGTTTGCATTATACACTGGAGCCACTCAGTTACGAGTGTGGAATTGTGGGTAACAGATATAATGCCAATTTTACAAACTAGACCATCGATATAGGAATAGGGAAACTCCTCAACAAACATATATTTGTACCAAATTTCTGCCATAGGCCATGAGCACATACATTTGGTATTTCTCCTTAACTGCTTTGATTCTGGCAAACAAAGCCTGAACCCCATGTATTTATGATGAATTGGTCCATATGGTTTAACAGTCCCACTTATCTGCCCCAGATCTTTTCATTTAATTCTGTCCTTTCATACAACCCTCAGATTTACAGATAATGTTAAAACTGGCAGTATTTATAGAGAGGCTCATTGAAATGAACAATACTGATTTTGCTCCATAAAGTATTGCATGATTTTATGCAAAAATGCACACCAATGTTAATTTTTATAACGGGAACCCTGGATTATAGTTGTGAAGACCCATTTGTTGAGAAATAAGGGGGTGTGGCTATCTGGGGTGGGAGGGATGGTCATGTGATTGGTATCCTTCATGGTAATTGGCTAAAAAACCATGCATTCCTGCCAGTTGGTGTTGAACAATGTTTCCTGGTAAGCACTGTTCTGACCCTGATTCCTTTAATCTTCCCCCTATTTTGATGTTTTCCCTCCTTTTGTCCCTCCTCGTTTCTGCCCCGCCGTTGTTTACCCTAGTACTGATTCCATGCTATATCCCCATGTCACCTGACAGTCTGGTTCATCATTTGGTTCAGTGCATCCAGTGGTCCCATCTTTCAGAGCTGCCGTGTTCTCATTTTGGATGTGCTTATGGTATTTTTCTTCATAGTCAGCAATGGAGTCACTTTGACTTGAGCATTTTCTTGAAGGGAGCATTCTGTCTTGCTCTTTTAGCCCACTAAATTAAATCTTCTCCCAGCCAGTCTATTCAGTTATTTGCTGACTTTTGCAGCTGGAGCTCTACATAACTGCAGGTCTTCATGTCATCACTGTGACCCTTAAAGGGATCTCGGGCATCATCAATGAGAGTTATGATTTATTATATTATGCTCCGTATATCTTTCATTAAAACAGATTTGTTATCCAATATGAAGTTTTTATCTCTAAACTGGGAATGAGCCTGGCTGAAGGAAAACGACTTTGGGAATCCCCTTCTCAGTGTAGAGGGGAATCGGGATGAGACTAGCTTGTCTATTTTCCAGGGATAGGGGGTACTGGGTGCCAGTGTAAAGCAGGTCCAGCCTGCAGTCACAGATAAAACAAAAGCAAAGCACACCAGCAGAGGGATACTGGGAACGGGGAGCGGAATAAGCGAGAACAACAACGGTCACATGATGCCTCTGCCTGAGAGAGACAGTGTGCCCCCCCCCCCCCATGGTTCCTGCTATCAGCTGGCCAGAGATGGACAGTTTAGGTCCAAAAAGTACAAATCTAGACTAAGGTTTTGTTTCAACCAACCAGTTTATTATAAAGAGTCATAATGGCAAGAGGACTCAGCTGGTTGGTTGAAACACAACCTTGGCCTGGATTTGTACTTTCTGGATCTGAACTCTTCCCATCTCTACAGCTCATACATCTATTCACTGCTGCCCTTGTTTTTCCCAGCATGGTCTTGCCCGATCTTGTTGAACAGTCCCCTGTGGTCTGGAACTGGATCCCTCTTTAGGCGGCTCCCTCACAGTAGCGCAATGGACGCTTGGCGACAGGCCATAATCTTGGGGCAGGATGTCAGATGAGCTGGTGTGACCTCCCTGTGCCTCCAGAGTTTGGGCTTTTCCTCATCCTCCTTTCTGACCCCCTCCTGATACTGAGCAAGAATCACAGGTTCCCTTGAGGAGCGACATCGTCATCGTAGCTCCGCCATTTCAGTCTGTGTGATGCTGCTACATGCAGGGTACTGTAATGTCCTTCACGTGACAGGTGTGTTTCTGTGTTAATGGTGAACTGTCTGATCCTCCTAGACATGATTAAGAAGCCTTTGTGAGGACTTTTTAGGGATACAGCTGTGCTTGGATTGGTGATCCTGTCCAAGATAATGGGAGAATCCTCCAGCTTCATTGCACGTTTTATTAAGTAGGTCATAGACTTTGAAGGAAAATCCAAATTCAGAAAAGGTCAAATCACGACTTCATAATCAACTGCTCTGACAGCTTACATCTGAGGATTACTTTGTGGTGTCTTTGGTTCTTATGTATATATATTAATATGCAAAATCCGGCAATGTGATGTGGCGTAATTGCGGTTTCTTAGTATAGCAGTGATTATAATTCAACTAGCAATAGTCTGTCTGTTACACAAAAATCGTTTTTAGGTTCACTTGATATACATCAAACATCTTACAGAAGTATAAAGCCCGGCAATTATCATTTTCAGTAGACCTAACTCTAGGCTTAAAAGTAGCTCATCCCTGGATGAAATTATGAAGGGCCACAGAGTATTATAATTATTAAAGTGTAACAATTATTAAAAGTACTAAATGTAGAAAAGTCAGTGCCAGGAGAGTTTGGAGGAGTCCGGCTTTTTCAATGCTTGGAGAGCAAAGACTTTAAAACCATATATAGAAACAAAAAGATATTTTTCCTCCAGCGAGTGGCCCCAGAGGCACTTTGAACATTGAAGCATCATTGCTTTGCCTCAAAAGTAACTTTCAATTATCCCAGACCTCTGAATGCTGTTCTAGATGGAGGTCCAATTTTAAAATATAGTGCACATAATTAGCAGATCTCACTTTGGCTGCATACAGCAAACCTCCAACTACCCATCCACCCTTCATTTTGATGTTTATTATATTTGTCAGAGAGTGTGGGAGAAGACGAGGGCGTAGCTCCCTACCCCCCCAAACACACATTGTACTTCCACAGTATTGGTGGGGCGTGTCCCTAGTGTCCACACTCAAACCTACACCCTTTGGTGAAGGAGCCCTGTTCACATATACTGATGCATTTAGGTACAAAGAAATCCACCAGAGTTTAGAGGCATAAACAGATGGCGCCAAAGCCATGTGCTAACGAGTCTTACTCCCTTTACTAAAACATGGAACATGTGTTAGGCCCATCTTAGCGTGCTTCATAAGCAGGGCGCCATATTGAATTTCTGTGATGCTTCCTGCCCCCTTTTCCAGTTGTGTTGAGGAAGTTAGTGATGCTGGATGGGTAGGTGAATACCACTCCAGATCTAAAACCTCCTCAGGGGCACCTCAGCCATTCCAGGAAATTTGTTAAATTTCACCACCAGCACAGTTAATTAATTCCTTTGATTAGTTAAAAAAAATCAACGAGGTATTGACTAGCAAAACATGGTATCCTAGAGTTGGTCAGAGGTGCCACTAGAGATTTTGGGCCTTATGTATGTACATCATATTGGGCTCCTAGCCCAGAACAATCCAATTACATTCCGAATTTTTTAGGGCCGCTATCACTCAGGTTCCGTTCGAAACATTCTAATTTTCTCTTCCCTCACAGTGCCCTTGAGGATGGGGTGACATAACAAGAGGTTCTGAAATGGCTAAACTGACATACTGACAGATATATTATCATAGTGTTACACCAACATGAAGATCATTTAAACGTGATTTTCTTTGCCGGCCTAAGATTTCTGCACAGTGCTGTATAACCTCTTGTTATAAACACCGAACGGTCCAGCTTGCTAATGGAGGTTTAAAAAAGGGCCGTTGATTTGGAAGGCAGTCTACAGAATGTCAGGCCCGAAACAGAGCTGATTTTGATGCGCCGACGGACCCGCGGCCTTGCAGCAGTGAGCCGCGGACAAGAAAGGAAATAAACACCGTGTGCCGTCACAGAAAACCGACCACTGTGCGGTGCTGGGGGGCAGCGGAGACGCACCCAAAGATCCACCATCTGTGGAAGCTCTCGGCCGGCGGCTATTTGGAAAGCGTCCATGTGAGTGCATCCCCATTTACAGGCACTGAACAGCATACAGGACAAATAAAAATCCTGCCCGTACTATTTAAACTACTATTATCATTAGAAATCGACGTCGACTCCCGCTGATTATTTAGTAGGCATTCCTTTGGAACTTTCCAAGTGTTCGGTTTTCGTGGCCGTGACGGTTTCCTCATGTAAATTTTTACGCACTTTGAAGTCTTAGATCAGTTTGGTTTGCCATAAACTCCGATTGCCTCCATCCTATGGAAATGTGAAAATGGAATATTCCGGTCTCACACAAATGCTTAGTGAGTTATGTAGAGCATATTTTAGGGGAGAGACACAGAGAGTGAGACATGGGGCCGGGTGATGGAGGATGTCTTTGCATATGAAATTCACAATGAAATCTGCGGCACTCTGTTCTGTACTCTCCAATACAGCCAGATTGAATATCCAACTTGATCTTCAAAGGGACTCTAATATAAGACCAGCTCTTCTCTTTCCGCCGTCGTTTTCATCTCAGGCCTGTTACTCCTATAAGGCTGATCAGATTCTCTGCCGTGGAGGAGCAGAAAGAGCGGCAGCGTCCCGCTTGGGGCAGTGTGGAATCTTCAGGTTAGTGGTGTAATGGAGGCATGTGGCATCGTCTCCGTGTCGCCCACATTTCCTGGGAAGCCCAGTGCTGCAGAAGGGACCCGCCAGGACCCTCGTGGCCACCATAGGCTCCTCGCGTCGACTTATAGGCGTGAGGCCCACCTTGGCTTTCCATCGATAGAGAGAACTGCTGAATGGAAATTCTAACCAATCTGTCATAAGCACAGCCTGGCGGAGTGTTGGACAGCCGTCCGCATTGGTGTCCATGGTAGGACATGGTAGGTGACCATCACCAAAGATCGGTTATGTTGACAAACTCGGTGAGTGTACACCAGCAGGTCCTACCGGGGGTTTGAACTGTCAACCTTCTGGTTGGCTTTTGCAAGAATCCACTGCGCAGCTACTCTCCCACTCCAAAGATCCCCACCCCCACTCCTTCATCAAAACATCTCCTCCTCTGGTCTTTTTACAGCAGCCCTCCTCCCGGCAGATGCATGCATATTTTATCACCGTACCGTACCTTTAGGGGTGACACGGTGACTCAGTGGGTGGCGATGTTGCCTCACACCTCCAGCGCCGGGGGTTCGGATCTCGCCGCCGTTGTGCGGTCGGACGTATGTCTTGTTCCCGAGTTGTGCAGGTTCTCCCGCCGAGCACAAGCTTGCATTTAGGCGAAGTGGTGCCGCGGAATTGTGTGCGTATGCACCTTCTGATGGACTGACATCCTGTCCAAGGTGTATCCCAGCCTTGTGCCCTGTGCTGTCTGGGACAGGTTCCAGGCCCCCTGACCACAATAAATAATTAGAAGATGAATTTTTTTGTAACTTTATTTATAAATATTCTCATTTACCTCTGCCCCCCGTACCTTGTTTCTGAGGGGTGTTTGCTTTTTGCAAGACAGTGATTCCCCCGATGAGACACCGCTAAGGCTGCCATGCAGACATAACGCACCGCGCGCAGGTGGGTATGTGACCCCGTTCCGGGTGCTACCCCATCCGCTTGCTTCCTCCACTTTGCTGCAGGCACCTGAATAGTGCTGGCTGCTGAGGACATGGCTGCCTTGTTGACATTAACAGACCCTTGCAATTCTGTTTTAGTTTTTATTTAAGTATATTAATTGGTGTATACTAATACAACTGCTGTGAAGAATGGGTGTAGTAGCAGTGTGTAAGTCAGGTAGGTGGCCTATTTATTTCTTGCTGGCTCGCTGTTTATCAGTGATGTGAAAATGGATCAGACTGTGGGTATTCCTTACGCATTTGTCTTCTGGATGTGTATGACTCTTATCCGTTGAGGTCACATGCTCCTTCCAGAGCTTTCTGGGCACTCTCCCCTGAAGACATTCTGCCTCTTAATTGGTTTAAGGATTAAAGTAAACAGATGCTTAAAATGGAAGGGATCCCAGCAATGGAGGCTCCGGGTATTCCGGCACAAAAGGGTTAAAAAAAAATGGAGAGAGAGAGCAGCTATAGGAGATCAAAAGCAACACAAAATGTCTCTCCCTGCAAGCTACGAGGAAGACTGAAAGCCCGGGGGGTTTCTGTTTCATACAGCTCGATGCGATGAAAAATCCCCGGCCCCTGGAAGTCTGGGAAGAACCTTACTGGAGGAGTTTTCTGTCTCACAGTTTTATTTTCTGCCTTACAGCTCCTCACTGGAGCCCTTCTATTGGCTGCGAGGTGGTGGGCAGCAGCCAATCTCTGCTGAATGCTCAGCTCCCTGGCTGTAGCTCTGAGACTCAGTGGAATATTTGAAATCCTGACCGCACTACCGGTGCTGGGCATAAATAGCTTTTCCGCCGGTTAATTTAGGTAGGTTAGGGAGTCACTCTTAAGTAGTACAGTGTCTGTTTCTTTTTTTTTCTAATTGTATAAGTAGACCCCTGAGGTTACCAAGCTTATTTATGTACATACCGTACTTGGTGTGAATTTGTAACGTTAATGTGACATTACAAGGTAACCCTCTGGTGGGAGAGTGAACCAGAAAAACAATGAATAATCATTGTTTAATGAATAATGAATAATCTAATGATAAAATGTTCAATTTTTTTTTTAAATCTAGAGATCCAGCACAAAGATATGGTTCTAATTCACAGCTAAGAGTGCATTCCACATGTCCGCTCAGTGTCATTCGGATGAATGCATGAGTCAGTCTCTGGGTTCACATTCATAAGAGAGCCTTTCCGCAAACAGCCGTTAGGTTTCTCCCCCAGAAATGGCAGATGGCGTTGTTTGGGGTTCTCATATTGCTCTGGTAAAGAGGAAGTCCTGTATTGTGGTGTGTGGGAAAATTACCCACAGTTGTAAAAGTTAGAGCTTAGTGGGTCAGTAGCTCTTGCCTCTTGGCTGCTATTAGACTCATTTTTACCCCATCTACTGCCCTGGTGGACTCTGCTATTTGAGTCATTCTTACCCTATGTAAATGAATATCCCTATATCCCTGGTGCGCTCTGCTATTTGAGTCATTCTTACCCTACCTACATGAGTCTCTCTACAGCCTTGGTGGGTCCTGCTATTTGAGTCATTCCTACCCTACCTAAATGAGTCTCTCTATAGCCCTGGTGTGCTCTGCTATTTGAGTCATTCCTTTCCTACCTAAACAAGTCTCTCTACAGCCCCCAGGAGCCTTGCCATTTCAGTCAAGCTTACCACATCTTAAAGAGTTTCTCTTCAGCGCTGAGGGCCCTGCTATTTGAATCAATCTTATCCTGCCTGGCACTGACTTTAGAGTATCAGGCCACTCTCTTGCAACAGAATGGTAGCACATCAATCTATACACTTACCTAAAGGATTATTAGGAACACCATACTAATACGGTATTTGACCCCCTTTCGCCTTCAGAACTGCCTTAATTCTAC
>JABFEA020000119.1:24003016-24013059 GCA_019775915.2 Cyphomyrus plagiostoma | reverse complement strand
TGTGATTGGTTGATTAGATAATTGCATTAATGAGAAATTGAACAGGTGTTCCAAATAATCCTTTAGGTGAGTGTATGTGCCAAATTCTTTGGCTACACGGTAGGTCCCTCCATTTAACCTCATATACACACATTTTTCTATATTGTGACTTTATACTAAATACTATTTTGTATATAATAACTGATTTTTTCATCCGTCAATAAAGTACTGGTGGCTATCAGAATATTTCTTTATCTCTCTCAAATGACATCACCAGAATTCCTGATCACTTTCTATTAAGACAAGCCATATATTTCTCTCAACAAGCCCCCCCCCCCGCAGTATGTTGTAATGTCTGCTCAAAGGTCACACTTGTCCTGTAGAAGGGGTGACTCCATGGCTGGACAGGCAGTATAATTGATATTTACAGCCTTTCCTTCCCCTCAGGGCCTGTAAATATCATTGGCGTTTCTGGTCACTGCACATGAATTGGTCCCCAGACCGAGTGTCTGACCCACGTCTAGTGGTGTGTTTACAGCTCTGCACTCCCCAGAAAGATGGGTGGACTTGTGCGTTGGCTGTGCTGAACGTGACTTGTTATTGATGATTGTAACAAATATGAAAACTTGTACCCTGTTCATCACCAGACCGGAGTTCTTTGGAAAAGCACTGATAGAGCTCCTTTAGTTTTAATTGAAAGCTGGTTTAGTTATCATGAAAACAGGTCAGTTACAGCGCAAGCGGAATAGCAGCAGTGCACACAGAGTGCCTTTTATTGCTTCCATTTTTCCAGGCTTGGTATAAAGCACTTAAATCCCTTTAAACTTTTTAAGTATAATGCCGCGGCTGTTTGCTCTCTCATCCCCATCTGCTCTCGCTGACATGTAGGCCTGAATTTGGGTTTTGATTATATTACATAAGAGGCTGATTAACTTCAGACCGCAGGAATCTGTGGCTCTATGCATAACCCCCTGAAGGGCGGGGAGTGGCAATGGGGGGGGTGAGGAGTGTCACATTTACGTTTAAGCTGTTTCAGAAGTGATCACGGGCACTGATCTGCAGGACCCTTCCAGTGGCAGGTTGCTTAATGGAATTCAGCTCCCTCCTCTTATCCAGTCACTCCCATCTGATTGGCTCGCCTCCCGCCTGTGTCACGCAGTGCTGTCTGGCTCGTCTCGCCAGACATGGCCTGGCTGCCATGGTAATGGATCTGGAGCTGCACACGCTGCCGTTTCCAGTGGCCCCATTAAATTGCAGTGCTTTATCGGAGCAGGGCGGTAGTTTCAGAGAAGAAGGACGGCCCAGTTCAAAAGCAGCACAATGTCTACCTGCCGACAGGTCACCCTTCGCGGAATCACTGCTTCTCAGAACCCCGTCACGTGCTGCCCGTCAAGGTGCGAGGGCGAGCACCAGTACGGATGCATGGACTGCTCCAGACGCCCACAAAGCTCTGCTGGGCTCCCGTGCGTCTAGAGAGTGGCTCTCCCTGTGTCATGGCCAACATGGAAATTTATTCAGCCAGCTGAAGTGGAATAACAGCGGGCTTGGAATCGGCCGTAGCGTGACATAATTACAGCCAGTCTGAAAAGAGCTTCAAAATGAGAATCAAGTCGCGGTGCCAGTATAGGTTTATGTGTCTTTCCTAAAGCGCCTCAGCGGATTCCCTGAGAAACTGTTCGGCTGGAAAAGTCCTGTCAGACGGATGAGTTCTGGTTGAAAGTGTCCGGACTGAGTTCCACTGCTGTATTTCAGCAAGGCATCCTTGAAGGCAGGACACGACAAGTCCTCCACACCAGAGGCAAAAAAAAAAAAATGGCGTTATGTGCCAAGGTAGGAGGCGAAGTGGAGTGTGGGTTTGGCACGTCTGGGACATGAGCGACGGGAGCACTGGCGAAGTCGAATGCAAGGTGCGATTTCAAATGTCCAGGTGCCACACATCTCCAAAATATGGGGGGAGAAATCAGGAAACCCACCTGTCCACCTTAATGATTAAGGGGATCAGATTGAAAGGCTAACTTTAATGAATCCCCCATGGTCCTGCCTCATGTCAACAAACTGCAGCTTGAACTTGGCGAGGCTCAAATCTGTCAGGCTTATCGATAGCCATGTGTCCTCAGCATCAAATCAGCCTTCAAATCATTCACTAGAACTAAAAACACGGGATGAAATCCTGCAAGATTATACATCCACAAATATGGGTAAAGTAGAATTATATGAGTGGAATATCAAGTACATACAGTAAAATGTCTCTTGCTCCGAAAAGTGCTTTACTTGCTGAATTAAGTATAAAATATTACAGTTTTACATCTGCGATACTCTCATGATACCTTTTCAAGCGCACATGTTTCAAAATGGGTCTCTGATAAAGACTACAATTCCCATTACCACCTAGCCACTAGCAAAGATTTATCTGTGCATTGTGAATTTCACCTTTGGGAATGAAAGGATCCTGTTATGTTTATTTTTATCAAGCAGTAAGTGCATGAATTGTAGAACAACCCTGGTGGAGACAAGTAGAGTGGAAGATGGAAGGAGAGTGGGTGAAATCAAACATCTGGCACACTCAGAATCATAAAAAGATAAAAACCAAAACAAGTTCTAAAAGCCGCTACCTCAAGGTGAGAGCTGGAATTAGGGCCAGAGCACTGGCAACACTCACACGTGATGAATCTTTTCAGCCAAAATGAAACAGGAAAATTAATTTGGATCCAATTCAAATGTCTTATAATTAACTGATAAGATTACCCCCACCTAAAAAGTTCTAAACATACATCACATAATTATTTCACAAAAAGTTTTTGAATATTTTTATAAGTGTTGTTAGATAATAATGTTTTACAGTGGTCACACGTGATGGTGGAGGCATGATCCAGGGGCAGCACTGGGCTGAATAGACAGGGGTTTTATGTGACTGGGACAGAAACAGCCAGAAAACAAAAGACCACCAGGGAACCAAAACAGAGAGCAGAAAGGAGCAACAAGGAAGGAGTTGGGTGAACAGGAACACAGGGAGCACTACAGGAAAGGGAGACACTGGAAAATAGGAACATACTCTACAGCAGTAACAGCAAGAATGATTGAGCTAGAGAGCACAGTGAGTCCAGGCACATATATGCTCTACTACCAGGGGACTCACAAAAGGCAGGTGTGGGTGATTATCACATTAGACCAGGAACAATTAGCCCTCGTCTGGCTAAATGGGGACATGACAGAGGCGAATCATGACACATAGCAGTTTCTATATATTTGAATCATTGTCTATATATGCAGAAAACATCTCCCATCCGACCATTTTCTGTAACTGCCTGTACAATTCTGAGTGATGGGGGTCCAGAGCCTATTCTGGAGGTTACGTGCACAAGGACAGGGAAGACCACAGGTTGGAGCGTCAACCAGGAAACATCATATATTCATAAATTACTGTGTCTTAAAAAAGTGTGTAATATATATGTGTGTGTGTGCGCGATATATCTGCATAGTAGCATTGTGAATATATTTACAGTGTACATGTGTTACTCTGATGTTCGCACCAGACAGAACTGACACTTCCTTGTCGACCATCGTGTGAAGTAAACACTTGGGATCAATGCAATTAACAGGAGATCCCAACACGCAATCCTACTAGAGACGTTCAGACAGGTCCTGTCGTGAGATGTACATGGAGGTGGAGAGAGTGGGATGGGGGGGGGCTGCTGTGTGCAGGATAAGTTGTCTGTAAACTGTAAGGGCCAGGGGACATCCATGCAAATCGGCCTTAATGTGATATGAAGAAGCAGGAACCTGGAACCAGCAGCATGTTACACACGGGACCCTTGGAGATGCCTCTTCATTATCTGAGCTGGGAACTGAGGAGACAGGCTGTCTTGGGATGTCGCCATGTTAGGTAGGGGGTGTTTGTGTGCTGGCTCCCCCTGTTCTCCGCACTAGTATTGTTCCTGTCGCAAGAAGCACCCTGGGAGCGCTTGTGCCTGGATGACTCAGCACCTTCCTTGTGTCCCTCTCCTCACTCCCCACGGCACTCAAAGCACGTGAACCTCTCCGATTAAGACTGAGACAGGTCTGCAGCACCTCCCCACGGAGGAACCGTACGTTTTTACAGCTAGCCTTCATTTGTATCCGCTTTCATTTCACGCCCGCCGAGTCGCTTCGGATGTATCGACCCGCAGGCCGATGCTGGTAGCTCTTTCATCCGCTCGCAGCCTTTGTAGTAAACGGTACCTCACAAGGGGCCACCGCCGGCTAAGCTACCACCCCGCCTGTGGTGGACTCCCCATGGAGGAGATGGGCAGTGTTTCCCGCCGACTGAGGCTCTCAGGAGCACCTGCGCCAGTGGCGTACGCACTCGTCGGTGCCCGTCCGCTGCGTGACGAAGGGTAATGGCGACAGCCTCGGTGACAGCGTGATCTGGAGTAACACCTGGAGCTTACCGGCAAGCCCTGTTCGCCTCCGCGGGATACGGAGCCCCTGCTGGTTGGCTTTTTGTTTTTTTTTGTAAATTTTGGTGATTCTGATAACTGTGTCTAGCGCTGGAAGAGAGGCAGGGTTTAGCTGAGAGGAAGGAGGTGCAGGGAAGGGCTCTCACCGAGCGCCGCACTTCTCAGGCCCGGCCGTAGGATTAAGATCATCTTGTTCTTCAGCCAGAAGTGATGTAATATGAAGACTGGGCAGTTAATAGAGTCACTCCTACTGCTCAGGCACTGACATCTTGTTTGCACCTCGAAGCATATAGTGCAAAAATCACTCTCTGACAATAAAATTACATCTTGTTGGCAGCCGCCTTGCGCGAGCAGAATGTTCCTCTTCGCAGAAAAGCGCCACAGGCCATTATATACTCAATAAGCAGAACTAGCGTAGGTTATGTAAATAAGAATGAATGTATATCCTCTACTGTAGTGACCACTGGGAGACATTATACTCTATATGTGACAAGTCCAATATAGTGTACTGGAAAATGGAAATACTTTAGAAAATTCTAATCCATAGCCTTGAGAGAGAGCAAAGAATATCAGATATGCTAATTATTTTTTTTGCTTGCTGCGTGAGGCAGCAGCAGCCGTACTTGTAATGATGACGGTGCTTTTTCTGATTAAATTTAAATTTACCCCTTAGCAATTACATCATAGTAATTAGAGTACATCACCGAGGGTGAAGTGTAAGCATTAGTGATTTTTTTAGGGGGGTGGATGTGGAGGAAAAATGGCACCTCCCAACATCAGACTGGATTCCCTCATAGGCACCAGTCAGATCTGTCACGGGGGGATGGGGGGGCAGTAAAGAGTGTGGATAAAAGCCGTTGAACTTCCTGTCTTATCCTCTGAACAGAGCTCAGCAAATTTGGACATCGCAGAGTCTTGACCTATACATATACTGGCAGGAATCTTCCTTGCATATTAGTCAGCCAGTCAAAGACACCCCAGCAGCTCTTTTACACCGTGGGGAAGGATGTCACATGACTGCCAGGGACCGCTGGGAGTGGCCATGTGATGAGATGGCCTGAGATCTGCAGGCTGCGGCCCCCCTGTGGATTTCCTGACTCCCGCTGTAAGCGGCCGTGTTACTTACCGCTAATGGAATGGCACCATTGTTAGCCTTCCAGGCCACAGCTAGGGGCTATAACCCAGTGTGGCTTCAGAGCACTACCCAGGGATTTTGAAGGGGTCGTTAAGTCCCACTGCTGCCTCAGCAGGCGACTGACATGGTCGGACCCCAGTATTCATCTGGCTGAGTTCCCCTGATTCATCTCCTCCGCATACCATTTCCACATATTCCAGTGATGCATGTAATTCCACCATAATTGAATCGGCATGTTTTCTTACCGGACTCCGCAGTTCACACATAGCTTGTTACGTTTGGGCAATGTGTCAGGGATATGTGTCAGTATCCGGAAGGTCGTGGGTTCGTATTCCGTGCCTGGCAGAGTAATCAAGCATTATCGGGGCCTTCAGCGAGGCCCGTAGCTATAACACCATCTGACCCTGTTCTCTGATAGGCAGTTGTATGTCACTTTGGACACAAGTGTCTGTTAAATAAATAAGTGTAAATGTACCTCTCTCGTTTACAAATGAATAAATACCAGTATGCTCCTATAGAGGGCACAGTGAGAGACTGTCTATGGGACAATAAGTGTTTTGCTTTAACCAAAGTGGCTTTAAAATGCCAAAAATGCCCCTAGTTTCCACGGTTGTGTTTGAGGGGAAGTGTCCGTGATCTCGGAGGGTCCAGGGGGCCATGCTCCGTCGTCTTATCGCTACTCCCCACCTCCAAATCTATTTTCCACTGGCGGGTCTGTGCGCGCCCAGGCGTGCCTGAACAAAGGAAGGTAGTGAATAATGGAGTTGCCATTTTCCCCTCCACGGGAGCGTGCTGTCTGGGGCAAAGGCTTTAAAAGAGTTACGCTTCTTTTGTGATTTTTATTAATTTTTAAGAAGGTTAAAGCCTTACCCCCCTCCCCCAACCCATCCCATAAGAACCTTCTGGGATACTAATTTAAGAACTAGTTTAGGATTGCTGGAATTATGTGAGTGGGAACGGGGGAAGATGGATCATCCTTTATTTACTGTAGCCATTTTAAAATTTAATTTTATCCAAACTTTCAGCCAGACTCTGAAGGTTTATGAGTTTTGTTTTTTTACAGCTTTTCTGCTTGGGAACTGACATATCTATCTATCCCCTTTGTATTGGCTGCAAAAGTGCAAATTATCTCAATTCTGTGACACTGGAAAGAGCTTCCTACCAAAACTTCTCAGTATCAGATGCATAGGAAGTAGCCGTGGGGCACAGGGAGCCATGTCATTTGCCAATCTGAGTCACATGACCTGAGCTGCATATTTCATGAGTGTAGACTGGAGGAATATTAGCTCTTGACGTGTAATTGTTCAAGTCTCAAGTATCTGGACTGTTAGGTAAAAATAGTCAATAATAGGTCCAACTTTTCGCCAAGTCACCTTGGAAAAGGTGTTTTCTGAGCAAAATAATGATGTAATAATATAAGGAACACATACTGTTCATTTCTTGGTGCAAAATCAGTAAAAGGCACTGCCTAATAAAATATTAATAACCCTCCACAGTGTCACTCGTAAAATGCAAAGTAAGGCTGCTGTCCATACAACTGCCTTCCAGGTGTCTACAAAACTCCAAGACTTAGTAATACAGATTTGCCTTTAAAATGATATAGTATGCAATATTTCAGACTTCTTGGAAATTGGGGTCGGCAGGTTGTGACCTCAGCAGTCCTGACTTTAGTGCTTCTGACCTCAGTGACCTTCAGGTCTGACTTGAAACTGTTGTTTCTCAGGGCTTGACTTAGATGCCGGTTAATTATGACCCAAGAAGCCCTCATGCATTCCCTGGTATCGCACTTTCTGCAGTTTCAGCCTTGGTAATCCGAAGACAGTGCTTTTGTGGGGGTCTGCTGAGAAACTGGTAGAGGATGCAAAACTGGTCTCCCCCAGTGTTTGTGCAATGCCAGGGTGCCAGGCCTTCATGCCTGGGGGAGCTCAGCAGCCAATCACATGCAGCCAAGCCTCTGTATTCGGGAAATGCGCACAACTCCTCCTCAGCTTCCCAACACGTCCACTTTGGGCTCCCTCCGAGCCACTAGTGAGAGTGGGGTCTCCAGGAAGTCGGCACAGGTTTCATATCAGAAGTTTGCTGCAAACGTCTTGGGTTACTTGACAATGTGCTTAGTAGAGATTTTACATGGCAATGAACCCTATTATTCTCATTTTCAGTGTTCATAATTTTATTTTTGGGATCTACTAGAATAGATTTTCATGCTTCAGCATTGTAAAAACACAGTACTTTTCTCATACTGTACATCTCTATTTACTGTCTGTCTGAAACGCTCTGATAGAGCTTTAAGTCCCACACTTGATGAGCCCAGTGTGCTCTGATTGGCCAGCCTACCTGATTGGCCAGCTTGCCTTACATGTTCCACCCCTGTCTTGCAGGGTAAGCGGCCAATAAAGATTGTGTTATGAAGTGACCTCGCCATGTCATGGAAGTTTGGGCTGAAATCCCTGCGAGGCATTTCAGGCAGATTAAAGAAGAGTGCTTTTTGTGGTGAGAGTTACTCCCTCTGGTGTGGACTTTGGGCCTTAAAACTTTTCAGACCGTTTACATGCATATAAAGTTTTATAACACAGTAAAGGAAATGGAAGAACAACCACAAGGCAGAAAAGCATGATAGGTTCCCTTTATTTTTTACGTTTTCCATTTTATACATGCAGAATCTTTCTAAGCACTGGATTTAGGTTATTTTTTTAACTAGTAATTTATGCAGTCCATTCCAGGGGGCATCCTGAGTCAGGGACCTTTTTGGAGGATCAGACCCTCAACTATCAGGCTCTCTGCTGAACAGGACGACCAATGTTAGGGGAGGAGCAGCAGTTTCACAGATGCCCTGAGGGGCTGGAGACTGGAGTAGCTTGCCTTCCTAAAAATGCCTACCCACAGAGAACAAGACAAGTGTGCTTTTAGAGGCAGTGATCTACTAGCGGGCAAAAACGCTTGGACCAAAAATCTTGTTAAATCAAATGAAGTTAAAATCCAATTTTGGAAGCGTCTTGCCTGTGGCCATACATCGATATCATCAAGACTGGACAATAAAACCCCAATAAAATGCAGGGGGCCGTTCATCACCACATTTTTTTCCCGCCCTCATGTTCTGTGATGTCCAACGCCAGTCACATGCTCTGCAAATGGGACCTTACTGCCCGTTACAGAAATTGAAAAAGGCCTTTGAGCGTGTTCGCGTTTCCTCTTTCTGTTTGTTTGGTTCCCAGTACCTAGGACCGTCCCTGCTGTCGATTCCCTCAAAGTAAGGAGACACCCACCTAGTAGTCGGGACCATGGGAGCTTTTTCCGTATTCCTGATAATTCCATGTCACGCAACTACCGAATGATCTAATTTTTACACCTTTACCGCTTCCAGTTGGTGATAATCTACATATTTGTACCCTGTTGGCTCATTTGTGATCATGTGACTTGTCCTGTATTTTACATTAGGGGTGGCAGGAACATGATGTCCAAAGTGCTGTTCACCACACTGAACACTAGGGGTGTAACGATTCTTCAAATCCACTGCTTGGTCCTGACTTAGATTTTTAAGCTGCGTTTTATTTTATTATTTTATTTTTTTTTGGAGGGGGGGGGGGGTGGATCCTAAAAAAAATTCTGGGTCTTATTAATCTTTCATGTGGCTGTAAGATCTATGTCGGGATGATGTCTGATACGTGCTTGCATATTTCAAGTGTTGCTTGCAGCCCGAGGAAGTGTTTTTGAAACACTTTTGACAAAATTTGTGCATCCTGACTGCAACACAATTGCCATCCCTATACTCCACAGGATAGCCAAAATGTTGAAGACGGTAAAATACATGCAATGTGTAATATATATGCAAAATATACAGTTTGCCATAACTTCAAATCGAATGTTATTTACATGTATTATAGTATTAATTGTGACATGAAAAATTAGTTTTTAATGATGTATTTTTATACTCCTGAGTTTTGTGTTTTAGGATTTACCAGTATTAACTATGGCAAAGATGGCGGTTCTTAGAAATCTTCATGTGCATATGCTGACTGATCCTCAGAGAAGGTCCCAGTCCTTGTCTATGTGAAAGGTAACTAGAGAAAACCATGTCATTGTACTTGCACCTCAGTTTCCATGACACTTCCGTGACCTTTTCGACCGTGTCCCTGCCAGTAATGGTCATGACTCTCTCATGCAGTGTATACTGATCCATACACCCCCAGCATGTTTGGGATGTACCCCCACCGCTCCATCGACGTGCCCCATCAGGGCTTAATGGGCGTGGTTTTTCCGTGAAGTGTGACTTGTCATGTGAGAAGGTCTTTGCGTCAATGTTGCCAAAACCTGTCACCCACACTGGGTCACACCAACCAGTCATTGTCAAGTGGGGGGGGGGGGAAACATCATGCAGTCTGGTATTTTCCTCACTCGTTTCTTTGTAATGTCTACAGCAGTGGTTCTTAACCTTGTTGGAGGTACTGAACCCCACCAGTTTCATATGCGCATTCACCGAACCCCTCTTTAGTGAA
>JABFEA020000119.1:23988465-23999442 GCA_019775915.2 Cyphomyrus plagiostoma | reverse complement strand
GATTGGTTGATTAGATAATTGCATTAATGAGAAATTGAACAGGTGTTCCTAATAATCCTTTAGGTGAGTGTATACTAGATAATCATGAAAAGCAATGGTCATTAAAATTGCACAGCTTGCTAAATATTGTTTCCTATAACAACATAAATGTTCTTTTGAAGCATAAACCCCACGTCCTCTGCAATTTTTATCACCCAGATTTATAAATACCGGAGCTGTACTGAAAAAAATAACATTGCTTATTAAAGTAGGCAAGTGAGAATTTCAAGTTAGAGTTTCATTGTCCTCCGTACACGACACTGCTTTCTTAGAAACTTAAACGGGCATTAAATTTTGAAGACGCTCTACACAGAGGGACACAATAGTGTGCAGAATATTTTCTCCCTTGCGTCTGAAAATATACATTTCTTCTGGCAATTAATTCTTAGAAAAAAATCGGATGTTACTTTAATACTAGCTGTACCGTATATAAACACAGTACCGACACAAAAGGTGATATTGCAGCTCGTACCCATGTTCTGTTGACTCCTTGTCTAGGTGCACAAACGACATGTGGCATCAATGTAGAAAACGTGTGTTGACCATGATGCGCACGCGTTGTGAGCGTCAAGTATCGAATGACCTTAAGGCTTCTCTGGATTCTAACTTTGCCATTATCCTGCTTTTTAGCAGCTGGCTAAGATGTTATAATGCTTTTTGTTTCTTTGCCGAGTAGGAGATAACGCTAAGGAACAGAGTTATAAAACATGTAAATAAAAATATCAACGAAAGACAAAGCCACTGATCTGTGTGCCGTTTGCGAAATTGCAGTATATCTTCAGCAGCCATATTAGCATAATACTTCCCAGTACTTTCGATTGCATTTCTGTCAAAACGGTTGAACTTTAATAATTGGCAAGCTGAAGGGAGGCTTGGGGGGCGGCAAAGCTCGCTTTACGTCCGCAACCATTTCGCTTCTTCCAAAACAAGGCTGTTCCCCTGTGCCCCACGGAAACGAGGTCCCAATTAGCGCGCTGTGCTGGAGCGGAGGGCTGTGCAGCTGAGGCTTGTGCCCCCCGCCCCTGAGGCTGCCATGTGAGACGTGTGTTACGCCATCGAAACCACACAAGTAGGGCTCCCTCGTAAAAACTTGTTCCAGAGGATTTCCTGACAGTGGGAAGGAGCTCTGTTATGTTTCCCGCTTCATTGAAAAACACCTGACGTTCACTGCTTCTGCTTTCTGGTGACTGACTCCCTTTCCGGGGTAAAGACAGGTAAAGACATTATATATCTCATAGTATTTAGTATTTTGTAATTAGGCTGCATGATATTGAAAAAAGATGCATTTCCGCAATAAGTATTGCAGGATTTATAAAGAAGAATGTTTTATAAGGTCTTTTATAAAGACATGAGTTCGAGAGACTGCTCTTGTCCACAGCCCCACAAAGCTTGTGGGGCGAGGGACGGCACTGGCTTTAGCGCCCCACGATGGTATTGGTTTGAGGGACAGCACTGGTCTTACAGCATCACAATGCTCTAGATGTGTAGGATGGTCCCAGTCAAACCAGGCATCAGGACCTTGTGATTAACTGTCATATTATCAGATGGCATTAGTTTCATAGTGGCATGATGCTTACAGGCTTTTTACGGGTCTCTGACTCTCCCTACAGACCACCTCCATCAAAAGACTTAGACTGCAAACGTCAGGTGGCTTGGCATGGAAGAAGACGTTTCTTATGGCAGCCTGGATGGCACAAACAATGCCACGGGCATTTTGAATGCTCCAGCTACTCCAAGTGGAGTCCTGATGGAGTGTAATTTCTTTTTTATTACGTGTTAATGCGCTTGTTCTTTTTTTATCTGCACCCCGAAGGCTGGCAGCCTCATGGTTTTCCAATCGTGCTTAATTGCTAATTAATGCTTCAGCGACACGGGGCCCATGATTTCTGTTATTTAGGACGCGGCCTTGGTGCATCCCCCTTGCCCCCCCACTCCCCGTCGCCATTGGAGGAGGCAAAAGATGGGAGGTGATTCCATTAGTTGCCAGCAGCGATACCGCGGCAGGGAGTATGGTGGCTGCGTGTAACATCGCTACAGATTTCCCGTTGCTTAATTAGGCCAGAGATATGGGCCGCTAGCTATCTCTGACTTTTGGGGACCAGTGCTGGCAAGACCTTGAGATCTGGGTGGGTGGGTGTATAAAACCCTTTGGGAGACCAGAATTTTCCAGAACTTGACATAACTGCCACAGACAGATTTTGTAATGTAATTGGACAGTGCAGGAGCTACCAGCTTGCATCTGGCCGGAATTTCTGGGATACCAGGATGGGATTTCTGGGACCTCCGGAACCAACTAGACAACTAGACATTGTTTTAGCAAAAAGAGGTTAATGCAGAACCGAGGGATTATTCTTATTCATACTGTTCTGGTTGGTAGCTGATGATTTCACAGTGACTGACTGTTGTGCGTTGTTGTGGACTCTCCCTAAAATTATTGATTTGGCCGATCGATGAAAACTGTAACTGACCGCAACAGACTGGGGCTGGAAAGCTGTACCACTCAGTGTCTGATAATGGGAATTCCCAAAAACACTCTGGAAGCAGACTCACAAACGCAGATGTTGGCCTACGTGTGCGGATATTGGCTAAATTTCAGTCCCATGACCTGGGATTTCCATAAGGAGGGGGCAGCTTTGCGAGTGGCCTCCCTGAAAATGCATTTTGATTTCTGCTCCATCTGTTGATGCGTCGTGTCTGTGAGCCTTTCGCTGAACGAGCTGTGAATTCCGGCTGTCTCCTTCTCACTCATTTCCTCCTTTCCCATGATGCCTATGAACCATCTGCCGGGTCGAGCTATGTGTCGAGTCGACTGACACCCCTAGAGGCAGTTTCCCCACGTTGACTGAGTCTGGGGCCCCCCCCCCCCCCAGTGATATCCATCACCTGTGGAGATCTTCCACTGGCATGGTTCGGGAATCGCGGAAGTCACTTTGGTGGGCTCTCCGGTTCTCCATCTGTCACTGCCGTCCATCAGTGCTATGATTCTATGATCCACCATCATCCATTTTCTCACGCCAGAGCTGTTTTATGGGCTGCCTCTGTTTTGCCATCTGCAGTTCCAAGTAACCTGTTCATTTGGACCATTCATTCTGGTTTTATGTTAATTTGGTTTATATAGTCTCTACTTCATGCATGTTCAGCACTTCATTCCAAATTATGAATGAATCATTAGCTTAGTAACTTAGCCAGTCCAGCACAGTGTATGCATACGCACAGTTACACATTATGGGTGATCTAGAGATGCCATTTAGCCTGACTGCATGTGTTTGGTCTGTGGGAGGGCATTGGAGAGGTCAAATGAAAGCTAAGTGACATGGGGAGACAATGCAACCTCCACACACAGAGGGCGGAGACAGAATTCCAACCCCAGACCCTGCAGATGTGAGGCAACAGGGTTACTACATCTTTCCATGGTTTTTATGCTCATATGAGATGGTTTGAGCGTTGGACTGTTTAGATGTTCTGCTCATCGCCAACCACAGAGGTGGAGGAAAACGCTCCATACTTTCACGTTGATAATGAGCATATCATTATTGTTCCCTTTATAATACAGCCCCCCACCTCCTTAACCAGCTAGTAAAGGATTACCTAGAGGATCAGGACCATTACTACATGTTGCAGGTGAAGCTGTACCGTGTACCACCTACAAATAAATAATAATATATAAATAAGTAATAATAATACCCATGTCACGGGGCGGCATGGTGGTGTGGTGTTTAGCACTGTTGCCTCACACCTCCAGGACCTGGGTTCAAGTGTCCATCATGGCTCCATATGTCTGGAGTTTGCATGCTCTCCCTGTGGAGTTTCTTGTAGGTTCTCTGGTTTCCCTCCCACAGTCCGAAAACATGCTGTGGTTGGTTTGAGTTCTGAAATTGCTGAGAGGTGTTAGTGTGCCCTTTGTTGGGCTAGCGCCCCCTCCTGGGTTGTTCTCTGCCTTGCACCTACAGCCTCCTGACTTCCCACAACCCTGAATAGGACAGGTGGTTACAGAAGATGGATAATTAGTAGGATGTTTTCTGAAGCATCCACCTTTGCCATGCTAAACATGGCTGACTTGAACATAAACAGCTTTATTTTGCTTGGTTTACAGGCATTGGAACAATCATATGTCCAGTTGCTGTTTGACTAGCTTGCCCCTTGGAACCTTTACAACTTTGGCGATCGATGATGTGATACATAAAATGACGGTCCTTTCCGGAATGTTCTACTCTGTAACATTTAACGTTACAACTAACAGATTACTCAGTGTGCTGAAGCTATACTTCAAGAAGCATCTGTTTATATATTTGAGGCAGTAAATATTTTATTTTGGCTGACCATAGTATCGATTTATTTGGTGGCCTATAGGGGGAGGGCTGTTAAATGTGACATTGCACAGGACTTGTTGGACTAACATGGCCCAAGTGCATAAGCAGGTGGTCTGCTTTGAGAAATGAGAGGATTTCTTTTTAGTAAGACTTGGGCACCCACCAAAACGGTTTTGCCACTGATTCAGAACTGGTCAGAACTGGTTTTGGGCTCACTCACCATGCAATGTTGGGCATTTTAGGTACAGAAGCTACAAATCCATACCAAGATTTTGTTTCTACCAACCAGGGGAGTACTCTGTGACTGTGACTGTTTATGCTCAATTGGTTGGTAGAAACAAAATCTTGGTGTGGATTAGTAGCTTCTGGACCAGAATGGATGGAGGAGGCTTGCGAAACAGGCTGTGTTTGTAAAAAAATGGAGGCCGGTTTCCCTCTGCCTTGGCATGAGGTGCAGATACGATCAGATGAGCTGTCTTTGCAGGGGGTTTCTTCTTCGTCTCGGCGGCCGTGAGTACATGTCCGTTGCAGCATGGTAATTTATTTTTTTTGTCTTCATCCTTAGGGACAGAAGTATCATAAAGCAAGACAGCTCGTTCACTGTCTCTCAGGTCCATACTTATGCCAAAATGTTAAAGACACTGATGCAAAACAATTTTTTTTCTCAAGGACTGTCGAATGTGTCTGTGGTTTTTCAGTGAATGGAGATGGTTCGGGTGGAGAATGCGGGATATCGTGAGAAGTCTCTGGAAGATCTCACTCAGGGATGGGGACAGTACTGATGGTTACAGGATGTGTAGTCTGACTCTACTGCTGGCTAGGTGTATTTACAATAAAAAGTCCTTTATACAGTTAAGTATTACTTTTACTCTGAAAAGCTTAATTGGATCAGGAACCTGATTCCAAACTGCTTTCAGAATGGGTCAGTGGGTCCAGCTTTGTTTCAGGCTGCAGGCAACTCAGTACAAAAACAGCCTATGGAAAATGAGGACTGTGCCTCAAACTGTGTTTCCTGTCCATCCACAGCTTATGAAAAAAGGAAGAATTGCCATTTCTGCAGAGAAAATAGCATAAATTTACTCAGTTATTACTTTTATTTTGTTTAATAAGCCTATTTTGAGTGGGCCATATCCCATCGGCTGACAGCGGAGTAGAGACGTGTCAGGAGGAGACGGGGCGACTCTGAAACGGCACGCCAGGCCCGGAGCGGGCGGCGCTGGCAGAACCGCGTGGGCAGGATGAGAGGCGCCTGCAGAAAGAGCTGGGATTGGGCACACGGGCGGGATCGGGGCGGAGGAACGGAAGGCGGGGGTGTGGGAGGGGGGCGGCAGGGGATTTGACGCTCGTCACGCGGTGGGGTATTTTTATCCGTCAGACAGGTGAGAGGACAGCCCTGAGAGCAGGGCGGAAGCGGCAGGCGCCGTGCAAAGGCAGGCTCTGCGTGTAGGAGCTGCAACTGAGGGACTGTGGGATATGTTTGACGAGCTACGCCGTGGGACTCCTCGTGTGCACGTGTGCTAGTGTTTGTGTATAGATTATGTTACATTGTGGGTGTCCCCCCACAATGTAATTAAAACCTGTTATTTTGATGTTGTCGGGACCGTTTTTAATTTTCCGACAAAGATCTGTAAATGCGATCAAAAAACTAAAAATGCCAAGAGTGTCGTATTTTGTTTGGTTACTTATGATTATAGTTAGGGCTGGGTAGGGGTAAAGGTCATCATGTTGAGATTAGAGTTTTCCCTCATAGAAATCAATGGAGAGTCCCCACAAAGATATAATTACAAATCTGTGTGTGCGTGTGTTTGTGTGTGTGTGCTTGTGATATGGCTATGCAATGTTTTTTAAAGGCAGATCTCTGTATTTCAGAGTAAAGACCATTATTTAACATGTTTCCTTTGTAAATATTACAAAAATATTACAGCTTGATGTTTATCAGTCGAAATTGAGTCTCATTATATCTCCCTGCTTCCAGGTTCATTGCGTCGCTGTTTTAAATCCTGGCACCCTGACTGGTGTGATGCCACCTTCCTCTCTGTTTAGTATCAAACAGAAGAATAACGTCATAATAATCTGATAATAATCGAATTTTCTGCTGCGCATGAGCACACAGCTTGATATTACAAACACTACAGTTACGCTATGATGTTTTAATTACCTTGGCCATCAGTGCAAAGCTACAAAAATAATTTATTGTATGGAGGCAGTAAGGCGATCGTTATTCTTTGATCCCCTAGGGGTTGCATCTCGGCTGTGCTTGGGAACGCTCTTTATAATGCCGGTAATCCTCAGCACGACGTTTCGCTCACTTACAGGGATGGGGGATGCTTTAGGGATGTTTCTAAACAGCTCAGGTGTCATTCATCTGGATAGGAAATGTCACCATCACTTCAAGCGCTACCATGTCTGACACGCAGAAAAAGAAGATAAAAAAAAAATAAAAATTTCACCCTGCAGGACACAGTTATCTATCTAGTCATTACACACTGCTTGAAAGGAAATATGACACACAAATTAAATTATCTAGTTTATCACCAGAGGGTTTCCTGTTTTTTAACATGAGCACAAAACTTGTGATAAATCTCTGATTTATCTCCCAGCTGCTATAGAAGATCTCCTTTCTGATCTAGTATATCGATAGCATTGTAGGGTAAGCAGGTTGTTATCCTTGGAGATACAGATACTGCAGGGAATATAACCCACGGAAAACTTTGACAGTTATGTGCTTAGAAAATCATCCATGTTCCTGAGAGTCATATTTGATTTCATGAGCCTTCAACCTTTGTTCAACATTCAGCTTTGCTGGGGTTATTTATTTTTAAATATCCACATTTATATAGCCTGGCCCTGCAATGCGTCTAATACCATGTTTCCAATGCTATGTTTTAACTATGGTAAATATGTGGAATGACCGAAGAACTGGGCTAGAGAACAGGTGTAATCTGCATGTGAGATGTTTATCTGGACAGATCCCTCCTTGTTTTGTTGACCAGTCGCACAGCACAGCAGAGGCCATGTGATCCCTCATATTATTAGACCCTGTGAGATGTGGACTTCAGCTTCAGTTTACCTGAGCAGGTTTTCTGGAGATTTTGCAAGGTCTTTGGGAGCAGACTGCTCTCTTTGCTACCTTATGGGAGTCCAACCCAGGATTCTTGCTTAGTTTGAGGTCCCATCCATCCGTTGTAGGACTCGGGGTCCCTCAGCAACAATGACACAACACAACAGCTCATCTGAGGTCCTCCCCTGGGCCTACATACAATTAGCACCCAGGAGCTGGTCTGACTGCAGTGCGGTCTAATTTAATGAGCCCTCCCATTACCAAGGGTCTTGTGCCAGCTGCTCCTCCAATCAGCTACTGCTCGGAGTCTATTAACTGGCAATGGGGGATAATCCTTCCAGCCAACTGCGATCATCCCTTGTAGCTGCTTATTTGCATGACAACACCTCACTATTGAGAATGAGGCCACCTAGTGGTAAGGAGGTATACCAAGCACGTTGGAAAAGTAACTCAAATTTTACATATGACTTTGTCTTTTGTTGCTTGATGAAAAAAATTCTTCAATAGGTGTAATAGCAGTTGTGTCAGCTACTTTTTTTATTTTTAGGGAGATGTATTTTTAAGATCTGTCGCAAACAATTCCCACGGCGGCTGATCACTGAGTCTGTGTGTAAAATTGGAGGAAAGGAGACTGACGGCACTTGTCAATGAGGAACAAAAACAGGGGGGCTAGAATTAGTTAGCATCACTATAACACATTCAGCGAAAACTACACCCAGGGGGAATTGCTTTTAAAAATAAAATTTGTCTCACTTCAAAACAAATCTCAAAGACTTGTAACTCTCTGTTCCTTCTGTGGAGGGAGAGAATAAACTTCCTTTCAGTTCACAGCTGTTCAGCAGTAAGCTGAGGCTGCTGCTTAGCTGCCTGATGTGTCCTTTTTTTAAAAGAAGGCGCTGCAGTTTTCTCAAAATTTTGAACCGTAAGTAGCTTTTAGCGGATCATGTCTGAAGCCAACACTTCAGGAAAAGGCATTTCAAACTGGAAAAAAAAGCAGTGGGAAATCAGCAGAAGTTTCCAGATTAATCGTTGGGGGGTTTTAAACTTGCGGTCTGCCACGCCTTGTGGGTCCATCGAGCAGTTGCAGGGGGCCCATAGAGACTTACTGTAAATTTTCTATATTGTTATCCACGTCACAGAATGAGAAAAATGTTCAGAAATGTATGTACTCATGCATAAGTCATAGGGGGTCTGTAAGTTCTAGATTATTATCATTTCGTGGTACGTGGTTTATGAAAGGTTCCAACCCCCCGGCCTGGCAGGAGGGCAAACGCAATAGCGCATGTCGGCCGGCCTGCGACTGACTTCTGTCTACTTTTCTTCCAGGGGGCGGCCTTCTCCTCCTGGCCTTGTGGCTTCAGTCAGCATCCGCGGTGCCGGGGTGCCCGGCCATGTGCGTGTGCTACGACGAGCCTCGGCCCACCCTGGCCTGCCAGCAGCAGGGACTTTCCTCCATCCCCACTGAAATTCCCGAGCGGAGCCAGAGGATTTTCCTCCAGAGTAACCGGCTAACGGTAGTGCGCTCCACTAGCTTCAGCTGCTGCCGGAACCTGACGGTGCTGTGGCTATACTCCAATGACATCAGCCACATCGAAGCAGGCGCCTTCTACGGCCTGGGCAGGCTGGAGGAGCTGGACGTCGGCGACAACAGGAACATGAGGATCATCAGCTCCACGGCCTTCCGGGGGCTCACGCGGTTACACACCCTGCACCTTCACAGGTGTGGGCTCTCTGAGCTTCCAGTCGGAGTTTTCCGTGGGCTATATTCCCTGCAGTATCTGTATCTCCAGGATAACAACCTCCTTACCCTACATGACAACACGTTCATGGATCTTGCCAACCTATCCTACCTTTTCCTCCATAACAACAAAATCAAGACTGTCTCCGACCACATGTTGCGTGGCTTGGTCAACCTGGACCGCTTGCTGCTCCACCAGAACCGCGTCACTTTCATCCAGCAAAGAGCTTTCCAAGACTTGGGCAAACTGACCACCTTATATTTGTTTTACAACAATCTGACTGTGCTCACAGGGGAGACCATGGAACCTATGGCATCGCTTCAATACTTGCGTCTCAACGGGAACCAATGGATATGCGACTGCAGGGCTAGGACGCTCTGGGAATGGTTCAAGCGATTCAAAGGGTCCAGCTCATCACTGGAGTGTCACGTTCCTGCTAATTTGGCAGGGAAGGATTTGAAAAGACTGAAGAGCAGTGATTTAGAGGGGTGTGTCGATAGCACTCTTCATACATGGACTGGGATCTTTGGTGCCAAGGCTTGGCCAGGAAAGTACCCAACTACTGAGACTCCTCTCTGGGGAGGAACTCCCCGGTGCTGCCTGCCGGACAGTGACAAATCATCTATCATTTCCAGCAAAGGCCTGCCGGATCCCTCCTTGTACAACAGCCGGCAGATCACCAACAGCTCCCCTAAAGAGAGGGAGAACATTGCTAAGACTAAGTTCTTAGAGGTGGACCAATCAGAGAATGGCACCCGGAACAAGCAGAACCTGAATGACGGCCCAGGTCCAGGAAACTCCAACATGAACCAGGCCCCAGGAAAAGTGAAACCAGATATCTCTGATGACCTGGAATCTTCCACGGGTCCCTCCAGTAAGAAGAAATGCTCAAAGAACCTCAGTGCAGACATGCAGTGCCCCAAAGGCAAAGCCACCCTGCTTCGAACAATGGATATCCTTATTATACCTGTGCTCTGGTCCTCCTTATTCACATGTTGGACCTGGTGAGGGATGGGAGGCAATTTGGACACTGATGCTTCCCAAAAAGATTGGGAAGCCAAACATGCCGTGACTTCCAAAGACTTCCGTAGGGAAAAGGGAAGGGCACACTGTAGATTTTAAAAGAAAAATGAATAAAAGACACGAGAGGAAAAAAATGACAAATGGATGCCTTTATAGAGTATACAGCACCTATTGTAAATAAAAAACAGTGCCCAAATCATTTGTTCAAGAAACCCCCAACCAACTGAGATGCACCACGAGTGCTTCTCAGGTCCCCTTGAAGCATCAACGCTTTTGCTGCAAAGATAGCGACTAGCCAGCCACCGAAAACATCGTCACTTTAGGGCAGAATGCACACATGCTGTCAGACTAAGAATGTTCTGGGTGTTTTTTTTTCCACAACAAACCCAAAGACATGTTGGATTTTCTTTCCCCATTCGTTTTTATTTTTTCAAAAGAAGTGATGCATTTTTGTTCGATGCTAATATTTTTATTATTTTTTAATATCCACAAGTGTTAAGCTACAGATATTCTTCTCTATTTCAGTTTCGTCTTACCGTCATTCCGTGGTCACGGAGAGCATTCGCTTACGGGTGCTGTCTGTTTGTTCACTGAGGTTGTTGTATATTATAGATATGCATTATTTTACTTGTGACCAACCATAAATATAAATAAAGTATTCTTTTTTCCTAAGTCCGCATAATTATTATCATTCATTTTTATTCTATGGTTTTGGTTCTCAAACTGTGGTACTTGGACGCCCCCCAGGTGGTACCTAAAAAGATTTAAATTGATGTAAAAGTTTAAAATAAAAACTCTATATATG
>JABFEA020000119.1:23933349-23952710 GCA_019775915.2 Cyphomyrus plagiostoma | reverse complement strand
CCCCCACCACCACCACCCCCTCCCAGGTGGGTGCCTAACCCTAACCCTGCTCTGTCGGCACTGTCGGTCATCTGTGCACATGCGCTGAAGGGGGGCTGCAAGGCTGGGGCACTTTAATGGGTAATGACAGCGAAACCTGGGGGGGTACAATTGAAAGGAATGGCCTGAGCTCTAGATAGCCGAGCCAAAAAGCGAAGCTATTGATCTACCAGCTGATCTACATTCCTACCCTCAGCTACGGTCATGAGCTTTGATTAGTGACCACAAGAATGAGATTACGGATACAAGTGGCAGAAATGAGCTTCCTCCACAGGGTGTCTGGGCTCAGCCTTAGAGACAGGGTGAGGAGCTCGGGGAGATTAAAGTAGAGCTGCAGCTCCTCTGCATGGAATGGAGCAGGTTGAGGTGGTTTGGGAGTCTATCCAAGATGTCTCCTGGACAGCTCCCTGGGGAGGTGTTTCAGGCATGTCCAAGCGGGAGAAGAACCCAAGACAGTCCTAGGATACTCTGGAGAGATAATATCTCTGGGCTGGTCTGGGAACGCCTTGGTATTTCCCTGGTGGAGCTGAAGGAGTTGGTGAGAGAGAGGTCTGAGCATCCCTGATTAGACTATTGCTCCTCGAACAAACTCTACATATGTGGCAGATAATGGATGGATGGATGGATAAAGTATGCCTATGTCAGTGTAGTAAGGGTCAAATGCAGCAGTTAGGTTACTAAAGTACTTCACTCCACTATGAACATTTTTACAATACTTGGACAATACAGTGCCTATTTAAAATTTCCAACCAATTAGCAAACGTTCTTTTTACAGCATAGCTTGAATGAAACCAGTGACATAGGATTCGAGAATGTGCTCCATTCTAGAATTTTACTTTGCGGTACACAAACAACCTGTAAATAATTTGGCTTCAAACTCAACTCCATGTGGGAGCCCCCTGCGTTGTGGATGCTTCTGAAGTGTCCTATACACCACTGCAAATGGCACAATGGAGATGCATCTCCTGGGAGCTAAACCTGCCCTTACGTGATTGGCCTGGAAATCACTTGACTTTTTATGGGCTGCCCTGAAAGAGGCTCTCGGCACTGTATCTTGTGGCTGCTCAAGAATGTGCCATTGCTGGAATGAGCCTCATCACCTGGCCCTACGTATCCAGAGAGCCAGCAGCCTCAGAGCCCTGGGGGGTGAAAACAGGAGATGTTAATATTCTATTTAAGGAGAGAAAAAAAATGACATTCTCGAAAATTTCTGGGCCTCTGCTGTCAGTGTCTGCAATTCACCATAAAAATTAACATAATGCTATTGCTGGTTTGAATTCTGGGTAATATATAATGTTTGTGGAAACTTACTGAGTTGTGTTGGGAGAGAGAGAGATGAGGTTTATATTACATTGTGGGGACCATTTTTCAGGTCCCCACAAAGATCTGTGATTGCAATCAAAAAAGTAACAATGCCTCAGTTCTTGAACTTAATCCGTTCCGGACTTCGGATTGAATTATAAAAACACAAAATGAACAGAATAAACAAAAAAGAGCATTTTTTTTCTTAATGGCTTCCAAAACGATAAAGATCTTATCCCAACATTACCCCTGTCCTGCCCCGATCGTCCGCTCCTTCCATGTGCCACGCCCCCTCGTTAACCTCGTGTGGAATCCCCATGTGATCAGCTGTTTCTGGTTGTCATTAGTCCTCTGTATTAAGTCCACATTTCAGTTTGTTTCCCCAGTCCGGTCATTGGGTGCATTCGTCTTACTTACAGCGCTAGCTTAAAGCAACGCACTTTGTTCCTGACACAATGCATTACAGTTAGATGCATTGCAACCTCTCACCCGGCTGCAAACTGGAACTGCCTCCGTGACACACCATTGCCCTTATTGGCTGAAGAGTCTAGTTTCACTCATGACGTTTGTATCCCAGGCAGTTCCGATGCATAATCTGCTATTTCTCCCGAACATCACGTAAAGCAGTGAGAACTGGTTTTCAGTTGATTTACCTGGTAAAATAAAGTTTAAATACATGACAAAATGCTCTAATAGCACACGTAAGTTAGCGGTTTATTTGTTAGTTACTGTAATGTTGCACAGCTTTATTTAGTTAATCGTCCAGTCTGTGAAGAAGGCGTTCAAGTAAGAATTGCATTGTAGTATGACTCATTTCCTGGCATGTACAATTTATATTAGGTCAGCGTTCACGGTTCGACTTCTGATATTCAGATCGAGTTCTAGGTCAAACTGGTTTGTTTGACTGTCAAGAAATTTCAGTTCTAGTGAGTTTGAGAACCAAGGTACCACTGTATTTTGTTTTTTTTATTTTTAGTTAAGGTCAAGCCTGGGTAGGGGTTAAGGTCATCGTATTGGGATTAGGGTTTTTCCCATGGCTGCCCCCCCGTCCAGGGTTGTTCCCTGACTCGTGCTTCCGGGATAAGCTCCGGAACCCCTGCGACCCAGTAGGATAAGCAAGTTGGAAAATGGATGGATGTATGGGTTTTTCCCATAGAAATAAAAGGAAGGTCCCTATTTAGATAGGGACACCAAAGCGTGTGTGTGTGTTAGGGGTCATGATGACCTTCTATCTCCCCAGCCACCAATGAAATCAATGTCCCCCTATCAGTCCTCATTCTTTGCCACAGAAAAAACAGAAACTACGGAGTAGTAGAATCTTTCAGGCTTTCATTGGCGGGAAACTGTCACATCATAATTAGTTTTGTTTACATGTACGTGTATCTCTCAGACTCTGCTATGGTAAACACATCCTCAATCATAATTCACTTCAGCGCTTTCCTTAGAGAAGAGATGCCCTTCACATCACCATTAACATAATGGTTTGCATTTTAATTTGACATCTTTTCTGTTTCTGGTTGTAGTTTCTTAAATTTCAAACTTTGCACTGTATCCCTGCCATTCCCAAAGCGGAGTCACAAGTACAGCACATGTTAAAAATACCAAATTTACTAAGTCTTTGAAGAAACATCTTGACATGATCTACTTCAATCTCTAAGGTCAGCTTCGTAAGGGCTGCCCCCAGGAGGTCCATGACAGGTTGCTGGTTCTGGGACAGTCCTGTGTCAGGCAGACATTGTCATAAAAAGCAATGAGTGGAATGCAGATGACCCGGTTTAAAAGTGGGCCAATTCTGTGAAGCCGATCGCTGGTGAGAGCGCCCCCTTTGGCCTGTTTCCACAGGATGCAACTAATGAAAACAGAAGAGCAGAAGACTCCAAAAAGCTCAGCCTGGCTTGAATCCATCAGAAGGAAATCCCAAAGCTTCTTCTCTTTGATTTGTAGGTGATATCAGAAGCCCCTCCCTCCAGGGTCAGTCTGGATCAAAATAGCTGTTTGTGCTAATTTATGTCCAATTATCATCTATAATGTATCATTTTGCTATACCCTGGGCATTTACACAGTTCACTTATCTCCCTGCATTGCTGAGGATATATGCAGTGTGCATTTGTCCCTAGATACCAACAGGAATTTCTCACTTGGGACTGTAAAGTGGACCCTTGCAATTACAATAAAGATTTTTTTTGTCTTTTACTGGTGGGGAGTTGGTTTCAATCCATCAGCCCAAGGAAATGTGGACCCAGCAGGCTTCCATAATGATTGCACTGGCCAATTAAAATGTTGTTCTCTGTGTAGATGAGACCATTTTTCCAAACCCCTTGGGATTGTTTGAGGATGGTGGCAGACACTCGCTAAGTGTAAATATAGCTACTCTGGGGCAGGGTGAGCTCTTCGGGTGGTATTTCCGACTCTACTGTGCTGATCTGTGGCAGCCCAGCAGGGCAACACCTATCTGCCTGGGAGCCTCCTGTATCCTCCACCGTCTTCAGAATTTGTGCTGGTGTACCCATCTGTCCAACTTGGCATTCTGGGAAAATTTGCATTACAGTTGACATATACTTACAGTCCTTTTTGCAAATGATCATCACTGAAAAAAACAACAAGTATATGTACAGTATGTATGGATGTATTGTAGTGCTTGGCAGACCAAGGCTTCGAAGAGGCAGACGAGATGAAGCGAGATGGTTTTGCACAGGACAGCTCTTTTATTATAGCCCTTAAAAACACTAACACAGACACTAATGGTTACATCGACACACATAAACGAGGGAACACAAGGAGGTCTGACGCCGGATGGAAAGGCACACACATAGTGGGTTATTCAATTACTAGAGACACATGAGGATCGAACAGGATTCACGCATAAGGCAAGGGCACACACAACAATCAGGAACACAACAAGCACGTACAGTTACTCGCAGGGCATGCTGGGACATATTAATTAGTAGCAGTCATCCTCCCAGTGCTACCCTATGTATAAAGTGTCATTGGCAGCAATATCATGCTGGTAAATCACTTAATTAGCAAGATTCAATATAGTGGATTGAACAAGAACCACAACACCGTGTTTAAACATAACTGCCCCCTCCCTGAGGGCAACCCAACATTGCTGACAAACCACCTTCACATCCATACATACTTTGCTGATGCTTCCCGCTCACATAGACGTAGACATACTTAAAATGCTTAACAAAACCTCATTTTTATAGCTCACTACCGTGTTGAGTGAGCATTCATTAGGGTAATAGATTCAGGGTTACCCTACTTGTCACTGTGTATCAAAGTCAATCACCGATCATTAAGTCAACTAAGACCCATTAACTGAAATCAAAACAATTAAAAAATTAATTGAAACACAATGGAACAGCTCCCACAGAAGAACTGCATTATCGAGGGTCTCATATATCAGGATAGACAGTCAAATTTGACAGCCCTAGTTTTTATTGAAGTTACTATCTTGGTCATTCAAAAGCATGCTGTCAGACTGATGTCTGCTTTCTAGGCATTCCATAGTCATATGACGATATCACGCTGTGACGGCCAGTTAAACCACATACGTGACCTCTCTTAAATACCCCTGTTTTACGCAGTTCTTTAGGGAGAATTGGGCAACATAGTTGAAAGTTACTGTAGGCTGAGAAGGTGTAAGTCACTCTCTGCAGGACCTGTGACCTGGCAGTAGAAAGCTAAACAGGTCAGACATGGAAAAATCAGCTTAGGGAAAGCCTATTGATGCTACTGAGGACACAGGAAAAACTGATGCAAAGCTGTTATGAAGCTAGACCACAGCTTAACAAGCAGTTACCCTCATTCCCCACACCTGTCCAATTGCCTGTGATACTTTATTGGTTCTGAGCCTCAGTGTGATGTACTGACTCCCTGAGTTCTGCATCACGCGTGTGAGAAATCCAGTCTTCCCATCCAGTTCCTGTTCCAAATCCTTCCCTAGTCACCCTCGGATTCTCCCCCAGTGTACTTACTTCATTTTTTCGTGTGTTTTTGTAGGATGGACTTCCCTGGCCTCTGATCTCTCCGCTCACACCCAGCAGAACACAGACCTGTGTGTGCCATTTTTATTCTATGCTTGTCGATTCCGTCGATAAATCCCAGTTCACCGCATTTTGGTGCCCGACTTTTCTAGCTGGTGTTTGATTTGAAAATACTTTGCTTAATTATGCCACTAAACAGGTATATACATAGTGTTCACCCAACTGTGTGGTTTGCTGGGTTGAGTTGTGCTCGGTGAGGTGGGGATAAAGAAGCTGGATAAAAAGGGAAGGTGGAGGGAGCCAATTAAATGAAAACCATCTTTCACTTTGCCTCAATTAGGAGTTGGTCAATAATGTGGGGGAGAATCACAAGTCCACATTATTTGATCAGTCCTTAAGCAAAGTGCGACAGACAAAATCTTTAGTGAAACCCATTTGCACCGCCCTGGAAAGCAATCATTGCTGATTGACAGGCCTGATTAGATGATAGCTCAGTACTCTGATAGTTCATTTGCAGAAAGACTGGAAATCAACAGTGACCTATTTTTATACTAAAACGAAATGACACGCCTAAATGTTATTAAATGTTTTTTTTTTTTTCTTATTTATCTAAGGAGATTCACAGCTGAACCACATCTGCTGAAGCAGTTTGCCTTCAAAACAAGCCCAAACCAAATGAATTAGTCACAGGTACTTAATGATTCATAATAAATCTCATATCAGGCAATCTATCCTTTCATATAAAAAAACAGGAAAATGACATATATTAAAATGACAATGCGTATCCCATAACACTAGTAAGCGGTGTCATATTTTCAGTCTTTCGCTTGTGTATTTAAAGCTCTGCTTTTACATCTTCTGCTGATCATTACGTCATCTATTTATCTCTTTGATCCATTGGGCAGCTGGACAGATTAATGCAACATCTCATATAACAGCAAGACCCATGACCTTACGGATCACCTCCCGTATCTGTCGGCTACATTTTCATTTGTTGTTAATATCTGTTTTGCTAGCATGCTGCTAAATGTCTTTTTCGCTGTGATAATGAAAACACAAATCTGGCTGAAAAGCAGCCTTCCCATCAATCCAGGTTGGAGCCTATTGATGCATATAGGGAGCATGGGGGGCTAGAAATTTTGGGTCCTCTGGGCAAATGTGACCTAGGGCCCCCCTGGGCCCCATCGCATTGTAGTATATAATTGTATGGATTACATGGCCCCTGCAAAGCTTTGGGCCCCCTGTATCTGACAGGGTATCCATGTCCTGACTACATCCGTGTGTAGGGAGCAAAGATAACCTATTCAGGTTTGTTTACTGGTGTTTAATTCATTTAACGTGTTTGTTTGTTTAACTGTTATATTAAGGAATCGTTGCACAGCAAACTATTTACTTGAACGAATAAATTGTCAATTGTGGTTACCCTATAATGTCAGTCAGCAGAGGGGGAGAATGTGTGGATACTGGGTTAAGAATTGTAGCACAATACCCTTGGTCTGTTAAATGTTTGGCTTGGCCTACACTGGGAACCTTTATTTAAAGATGAATTACCCAGTGAATAGGGAGCGATGAAGGCACAAAGTGTTTGCTTAGAGTTTCTGTCAAATAGAGACTTTATCTGAATTTTCTGTTTGTATTGTTGAAAAAGTAATGAACAGAGCTAGCTGCTGAGTGGGTGTGAGTTTTCTTTGAGTTTTCAGGTTTTATTTAGAGAATGTTCAATTATATGCTATTAGAACATCATTTAATAAAAATTTCTCCTGGGTTCATTAACGGCATCCATCCCTGGTGTAATGGCAGTAATTCCAGTTCTCAGTTCTGAGTATAATTGAGCCAATTCTTTAATTAATATTTACACATATGCGGTAGAGAACCTACAATAAACAATACAATCTTGTCATATCACTTAAACTTAATTCCACAATTTCCTTACCAAACATCTGAAATCTATTTCAATACGCAACAAGTTGCCTAATAACAAAGAAGACATTATGCACAAATATTATCAATGTTCCATAAAAATAGTTTTCACAGAATTTGTTTCTGTCACCTGGCCTTTCCTCTCTGCTCACCTTTCCTATGAACATCCAAGCCCAGATCATTCCTCTAGACCAGAGGTGGGCAATGTTATCCGCAAAGGGCTGGTGTGTATGCTCCTTTATTCAGGAGTTGTATGCAAGACTTGGAGAAGGCATTTTACCGTGTCCCTTGGGGAGTCCTGTGGGGAGTGCTCCAGGAGTATGGGGTGCCGGGCTTCCTTATAAGGGCTGTTCCATCCCTGTATGACTGGTGCCAGAGCTTGGTCCGCATTGCCAGCAGTAAGTGGGACTCGTTCCCGGTGAGAGTTGGACTCCGCCAGGATTGCCCTTTGTCACCAGTTCTGTTCATAACATTTATGGACAGACTTTCTAGGTGCAGCCAGGGCATTGAGTGTGTCCGGTTTGGTGATCTCAGGATTAGGTCTTTGCTTTTTGCAGATGATGTGGTTCTGTTGGCTTCATCGGACCGTGATCTTCAGCTCTCGCTGGGACAGTTCGCAGCCGAGTGTGAAGCAGCTAGGATGAGAATCAGCACCTCCAAATCCGAGACCATGGTCCTCAGCTGGAAAAAGGTGGAGTGCTCTCTCCTGGTCAGGGTGGGAGTCCTTCCCCAAGTGGAGGAGTTTAAGTATCTCGGGGTCTTGTTCACGAGTGAGGGAAGGATGGAGCGGGAGATCGACAGGCGGATCGGTGCGGCATCAACAGTGATGCAGGCGCTGCATCTGTCTGTCATGGTGAAGAAGGAGCTGAGCCAAAAGGCAAAGCTCTCGATTTACCAGGCCATCTATGTTCCTACCCTCACCTATGGTCATGAGCTGTGGGTAGTAATTCAGAAAAGTGGTATGAGATGAAGAGATGGATGGATGGATGGATGGTAGAAGGTGAGGATTCACGAAGGAAGTCTGTGCCCCATTCTTAGAAAGGAGGTACAATCAACACCACATCTTGTTTTGCAATGAATTCACAGTGAAACTGAAATTTTCTCAATCGACACATAACTTTGGCATGGAACCCTGTAGCTGTATTATAGCTCAGCGTCCGTCTTATTCCCCCAAACAGAGAAACGAATGCGTGTACCTTCATCCTTCACACTTACAGCGATGATCCAATTATCATGCGTGTGTCTGAGGAGCCTTAATCCAGGCTGCACTGTAAAGTAATCATCTGCTGTGGTACTGAGGCGGCAGCGAAAACAAAGAAATAAATCAGGCAATGGGCTCTGCCGGGCACCATAAACAGCCGCGCCAGGGAATAGTCACTACCCACCCCAGGAAAGACACAACACGCCCCCCTAAGGTGGAGCTAGGCGGCCGGTCACCCCCAGTGGGCCTGCATGCCATGCTGTCCCTCTGAGTTGCATGCAAACCCATGTTGTTCCCTTTTATTGTGTCTCCCAGACCTGAGAAATCTGCTTTGCAGGCTTCACAGTCCCACAGAACAGCCACTGTGGGCCCGTGACTTACAAAGCTCAGACGAAATTAGTATTCAGTCTAGTTAAAATGACGCAATCATTTAAGCTACATAATTGTTACAATGATTAAATCGTTTGAAAGATTCCAGCCAACATCCCGACCAGTTATTGTTTTTGAGAACAAAAATTTATATTCAAAATATTAGTTCTTTTGTTTGCATTACTAATAGATCTACTAAAAACTCATAAAGTCATAGATATATCAAGATATGCAAAATCACTGATGTAAAATACTGATCAACTACCCTTTTAAGACAAATAAATTAAAATCTCTCAGCACTGTAATAAGCCCCTCAGCCAAGTTCCCTGGGACCAGAACTCAGATAAGCAGATTGGAGATGGATGGATGGATGGATGGATATAAGACTATAACACACCAACTGATCAACCTGCACAGAGCTTATTTATCTCAAAACAAATTAGGACTCGCAGAAATTATAATGATCTGAGCCTGTTGCGGAGCTGCCGCAGAAACCCAAATGATCACCATCCATCATCGCCATAGCAGTTCTTCACAACATGGTTTGTTAGCTGGCTAATTATCATGCCATAATTGCTACAAAATGTCATTGTTTAATGCTTGTATGAAAAACCAATGCATACAATAACCTGTGCATACAATCATTTTAAACATTTCAAATAAATATTATGCAAATTGTATAGATATTTCCATTTCCCTGTTTCACTATTGTACATACTCTGATCACTAACCCCGGCCATCGCATTGCTTATTAGAAGTGTGGTACAGTACGACGATATTGCTTTAAATACAACAAAGACTGCCTGAATGATGCTGACTAGAGCATGAGCTGGTTCTGCCACATGGTCCGATTAATGGTACCTCTCTGATAGCTTATCACAGGCCCGGTTCGAAGTCCCGCAACAGCCTTGGAAATTAATCGACTTAAGACCTTTGCATCTAGGCGAGGGTGCGGAGTGCAAAACAGGATGAGGGACTGGGGATAAATGTCTTTCAATGTGAGAATTCATGCAGGTGTCCCTGCTGCCCATTTCCGAGATGGTGTAAACGAGACCAGAACCAGCCTGTGGAGAAAGCATTTCACCTCCGCATGGCCCCTTTAACAGCCGTGTTGCCAGCAGTTGGGCGACGGAAGGTGTAATCTCGACACCCCTGCGTGTAATTCATCCATCAGCCCTTTGTAATTAAGGCAGCCTCCTCTATCCCTGGAGGCCCTGCTGTGAGTAATGCCCACCTCCCTCCCCGGTCTGGGGCTCATCCGCTGGGCCCTGGGCAGCCTCTCGCAGCTCACAGAGACATGTGCCGCGGTCAGGTGTCTCCACTTGATCCTCCTCCACACGTCCTCCACCGTTACCCTTTCGCATCTTTCTCTGGTTCCTTTTCGATTTTTTAATATTCATCTTGCACATGGAAACAGATGGGAATCGAGGAAGAATGGAATATAAAAATGGAATAAATGCAATGGATGTGCACGTCTTGGAAAGTTTGCAAGATAAACCTTCCCCGCTCCCCCGAGAGTTTTAGCTCATGCTCCAAACGTCTCACATGTGCTTTTGGAGTCCAGGTGGGATCTCAGCAGCAGCAGAGCTTCACGGCCGGGCGCCTGATACCTGTCATAATTTTACAACCGCATTAATTAATGAGGGCCAAGTCAGCAATAAAATATTTTACTCCAAATTATTGCTTCATGGTTGCAGAGTGTATTTGTTTTCCGTGCTTCCTGCCTTTACGCTCCAGCATCCGCCCACTTCCTGTCAGGCAGGCGACCATTCAAGCAGACAGCGCCCGATTTCTGTGGCGCGAAACGAGGACTTACTCTGGTAAGCTCCCCTCTCCTCCCCATTTGCGGGGCCCGCTGACTGCCAAGCTACACCTCGCGTTGGGCTTTCTGCCCTGACCCCTCGGATCCCGCAGAGTCACACCTCGGCTGCTATCGTGAGTTTCCTCGCCGGGCAGCATTTGACCGGGGGCTGTAGATCACCACGCATCAGCGGGTCGATAAAAATGGACACCTAGTTAGTGCGTGAGGGATCGGGGTCTCTGCGGTGAGATTCATTAAACCGCTAATGACGTGGTTCATGCCATGTCAGCTCTTATGTGATTTGAGGGCCTTTATTTATTCGGACAGTATACACACGGGTGTGCGATTTTCCGGGGGCTGGAAGAAATAATGCATTCGAATCACGGATGACGTGACAACCAGGGTGGGCCTACAGCTGGAAAGGGGGGGGATGTGGGCCGGGCACAGAGGGGTCGGCTGCATATCCATTCAGATCGTGCTGCCGTGTTTACATTGTGTCTGGCAGTTTAAGACCCAGAGGGCTGGTTAGCTCAAGGGAATGTCACCTTGGTCTGGGAGGGAGGGGGGATGGCAATGAGGGCATGTGGGGGACAGAATTCACAACTGAAACTAAAAAAAAAAAAAAAACATAAAATGAAAGAATAAGATTGAGTACCAGTTTATAGAAAGACAAACAGAAAACTGTTTGGTCTAAGTGGTGCAGTATAACTAGATGTAGCTTTCAGGCATGGGAAAATATTGCAGGGGATACTGAAACTTTTCAATGCATGCATTTCCCAGACGAATCTTGCCATCCCTCTTTAACTGCCGAAAGGTTCATTGTCCATGCAGCTGCCTCAAAATATCAATGCAGTACATTAATGAATAATAAATAGGGACATGAAAATTGAACCAGTCACCTATGTCCTAACTGACAGTGTCTTTGTTTTACTAGAGCGGGCGAGCGTATCAATTTGACCTTTTGGAGTTTAACGCCACTACTCCTGAAGTTTACCCCACATCAGTGACTATCTTCCGGAAGCTTCTTAAGCACGATGTGGCCCCGAAATCTGGACATCTCCCCATCGGGACAGATGTGGGCGTATTCCCAGGGTGCAGCAGCCATGAGATCGGGCCCATCCGAGGTCCTAATTGCACATGGTTGCATAAGCCGGATGCCTTTATTCAGGAGTTGACAAGTTACCCATTTGTACGTTATTTAGTTTCTAAGGCGTTCTTCTCCTTTACCTTCCTGAGAAGGACAGTCTTCCACCGAGGGGAGCTATGCTTCTATACCTGGGAGGTGTTCATCTCCCAAGTAGCACGCAGGTCGGTGCAGACAATTAGCACTTTATGCAGTGGGACAAAGTGCGTCAACACACACCCACATACAGTGTGCGCCTGGAGTATCCAGCACAGCGTTGTTAAGTATGTGATATGCAAAAACAATGCCTGTAAACTACAGAAGTGTGACAACAAAGGAATAAACCAGGTGTGCAAATTAATGAGACAATAGCTTGGGGCTCAGAGCTCAGGCCAAACAAAAACAAATACAGATAGCCTGGTGAGGAAGCCAGACTCGCCTCTGTGCCGCCTCTCAGAGGCCTCTCTGGCAGAGATTTCCAGGAAAACGTTTGTTTATCAAGCCAGAAGCGAAGGGACAGGCTGCAGCTGTGTTTAGCGGAGTCGGCGTCTTCTGTAATCCTCAGCTCCACAGCTCAGCAGGGGCGGCTGCACTGTCCAGCTTTCTTGGGGTGGGGGGCTGGTTACTGTCCAGCCAAGAATGGATAACGCGGGAATGAGGCTGGGAGTAAGCTGGGGAGTAAAGACCTTTGCAGGCCCAGCTTGGGGGCTTTGGTCCATTGCACTCAAACATGAGGGGGCAAACACTAGCAACAACCTTGGCAAGGAGGAAATCCACTCCCCCCCCCCCCCGTCTAATTGCACTCCCTCATATGGTATCAGCTCCAGCATGACCCTCATCAAAGCCTACTCACAAGCAAGTAGCTTTAGTTTCTAATGTGAGTCCCGAGTCTGACTTTGCATTCCACTCCCTGTATGTGCTGTTTCTACAACACCAATTCCAAAAAAGTTGGGACGGGGGTAGTTTAGGACTAATAACTGTGTGAGAAGTTGAAATAACAAGGTGATGGTGATGTGAACATCAACACTGTCCAGAAGAGGCGCCCACCTCCCCACGCTTGGTCTCGTTTGAGATGGACAGTGACACAGGGAATCGTGTTTTATAGTCCAACATGTGAAATAGGTTTTGGGAAAATCCAGCCTTTGCTTTCTCTGGGCCAAAGACGAAAAGGACCATGGGGCGTTTTATTGGCGTCTGGTCCAAAGGCCAGCATCTGTCCTGATGGCCGTGTGGCAGTGTCCATGGTATGGGTACATTTTGGAGGAGCATATGCTGCCATCCAAATGCTGTATTTTCCGAGCTTGTCCTTGCACTTTCCAGCAGGACAAGGCCGAACCACATCCTGCCTGGACTACTGGTGCATGCCTCCATAGGCAGAGAGGCCGGGTACTAGACCAGCCTGCCTGCAGTCCTTACCTGTCTCAGACTGAGAATGTTTGGCACAGTACGAAGCTCAAAATACGGCAAAGAAAGCCCGGTATAACTGTGCAGCTGAATGACTGCATAATGGATGAATGAAGGGAAATTCCTCTTGGTAAACTTAACCAACTGGTGTCTTCAGTGCCAAATGACATGTCCTTAAAAATAATAGTGATGTTACCCTTGATTCTCCATTTTTTTTGTGTGTATTGCACTCATTATTTTACTTTCAAAAAACAACTGCATTCACAAGGTAAAAGTATTAAAGGGTTTGTTGTGATCTGTCGGTGGGCGAGAGGTGAAACAGAAGAGAGTCCAGGAAATCGGGTAAAACGGGGATTTATTCACGGAGACTGGACGGATAGCAAACCAACAGATGGAAACGTTAATGCCGGATCTACCGGACTGAACTAAAACACATACTTAAATACAGGGGAAACTCATGATAGACCAAGACACAGGTGAAAACAATCAGGGTAAAACACGGGGTAACGAGGTGGGCATGGCACACACGAGGAGCATTTGGACGTGACAGGGTTGGGGTGTTTTCAATATAGTAGAGCTAGATGATGTGGCAAATATTGAGTCAATATCAATAGTTTTCACAATATAAGAATTAAGAACATGGAAAAATGAACTGGAAGTGAAACCAAATTTTAACAAATAAATCATGCAATAATAAACTTTTTTTCACAGGGTGTAACATCATAAATCGCCAACTGTATAGTTTGATGCTGGGTTTCTTCTCCTCACTCCTTGTTCCAGGGAACAGCTTTGACATTATTGGTAGGATGGTCCCCCACTCCATATTGAAAAACAAAATGCTGTGTCCCATTCTGAACCAATATGGAATGCAGTTTGTCCCTTACTTCTTCAGATTGAAAATGGAAACTGTAATTGCTGCTGTGTGTGACTGTAAGCTTAGCTCATGTTCTATTAGATGGCAGCACTTTAAGTGGTGAACTGAGTGTGCAGGATTTCAGTTTGAGTTGGCAGAGTTCCCAGTACACAGCACCAGTGTGTTGCATGTCACTAAAATGTTTTACCTTGATTATCCATAATGTCTCGTTTTTAAATAGATGTTGTGCCTGCTGAGTTGCCGCTCTCTTCACTAGACCCTTCAGTTTCCTCTAAGGGTCACATATCTCCTTCCTGATGTTACCCAAACAGTAACATGTGGCGCGCTCCGCTAACTCGATCAACCTTGCTGCATGCTTCTTTGGCCTTAGATTGACCTTTCTTCAAAGACTACCAGATGACTGGTTGGAATTGCATTACTTTTTGTGATTTAATAGGCTGATGTGTTATATCAAGCAATGTTCCTTACTGACAGTTTAAGTTTTTCATGTTCTGATCATTTGAATTTTATATGCCAATAATTTGGTATTTTATTTATATCACCCAGCCCTAGTACAGAGTGAATAGAATTTTCAAATGAGTCCTTTCTGTTTTAGTAACATTTTCCATTCTGCCCCAGTTTTTTGGAACTGGGGTTGTATGTTCTTTGAAAAATATATGAAAAACACGTTAGTTAAGGTGCCACTTAATTGCCTCATATTTGTGTGTATGCATGTTTGTGAGGGAATGCTTAGTGATGCATCAGTGCACTATGTATCACTAATCAGTTAAAGGGTTTGGATGAATGGATGTACCTCAGTTTGCATAGGTCTGTGCTAAGCATAGCCTTATGGGTAACACTGGGATTGTGGGATACACAAGACCAAGCACCTAAGTATCCTTCTGAAAGGTGTCTTTCCCCTTGATGGTATGTGACCCAGACAGAAAACAGGATGCTAAGGGAACTAAGGTGCTTGTTAAGAGTGTGAGTGTCACTCAGTTTTTAATCTCTCAGTCATGGAGTGAAAATGTGACCTCAAATGTGACTCTGTTTTCTTTATTACAGTGGACTCTTCAGACCAACTGAAAAACACTTCCATACATTAACACTCTCACGCGGTAGGAGTTAGGTGCCTGCAGGTTTCCATTTATGACAAATCGCTCACTCGACTGGGATCAGGATAACCTGTATCCTATCTCATATAGGATACTTACTTTTACAAATATGAACCCTAAATGCACTTTGAAGTGTTTTACAGCATAATGACCACTGAATTACATTTAATGTCAAAATGATGTTCAGCATTTTATTTATCTCTGCTGATTCCTATTTATATTTTGGTATTTGTAGAGTTCTGGAATCTGTGTTGTTAAATCCTGGTTTAATCCTGGTTCTGATGGCGGAATGTTACCTTGAGCAACAAGTTGCTTCCAGACTCAAAATTTCTAAGTCCGCAGTACACAAGCAGAATGTGACGCAGGAGACACTGAGAGCAACCAAAACTAGTCAGGTCGAGGGCAGAAGTAACTTTGCAATGTCAGAGATAATCGTCAACTTATCTGGCAGTGCCTCATAAATCGGAGAATGACATCAAGTGACCCTCAAAAAAAAAAGGGGAAACATTAAGCGGTGTGAAGTGCACCGCTAGGACAGTTCATAACAGGCCTCTAAAAGCAGGACTGAAGAGCCATAAAGCAGGGAAGAGGCCCTTCATTAATGAGAAGCATGGAAGAACCAGGCTGGCAAAAAAAAGTACACAAGTACATACCCATAAACTGTGAAATTAGTGAAATTAAAAATGTGGTCTCTTAATTTTTTCTGGAGTTGTATTTTTATTATATAGCTTGAAGGTTCGTTGGCAGTGAATGATGATTATGTATTGAGCTGCCAGTCTGTGAAATGTCCATCAGCCAGGAAGGGCTCTCGCTAAGGGTTAGGAGACCCACTGATGTTAAAACGTGAGTGAGAAGTTAGACCCAGAAGAGACATTATAGGGAGGATTGATGGGCACCAACCCTATTGCTGCCGGGGAACAGCTGGCTTCCTGTGAGTGATGCTGTTAGACGCACAGTGGCCCACCCCCGGCCAGCTGCCAGCCGTCTTCGGGGTGGAAATCTACTGAGCAAAATGTCTGGCTCCATCCATAACATTACCCAGGCCTCCAGCCCCCTGCCCCCCAAACCCCCACCTCTCAATCTCCCCTGTGCAAAGCCTCGGGACGAGCCTGTCTGGTAATTAGCCCCCCAGGGAGAGCCTCAAGGCTGAGACGCTGGACTGATCCTGCATCACGCACAGGGGGCATCTAGGCTGAAGGAGTCACATGAAGAATCTACATCAGGAAGTGTGGAGGGGGAGGGGTGAAGAATCTTGGCATGTCCCTTAAATATCCTTTTGGCACACAAAAATGAAATAAATTAAAATAATGTAGAAACCTGTACAATATTCTGTTGCTTTACAACTCATCTGAGTTCAAAGGGAAAGTAATTTTGCATAAATTGTGTGAGATCATTTGTTTTCCACCCTCTCATCTTCCGTTGGTCTCTTCCTCTCTAATTCTTGCAGGGGTAAAGGCAAGCCTTTACTGTAGTATCTCCTGGTAAACAGGAGATGGAAAGATCCTTATGCTTCATCCTGATTTATGGTGGCTCAGTTTCTGCTTATGAACATGAAAAACCGATAAATATTTATACGCAACTCACCATTCTTTCAGTTTCCGGTAGATATACACTTTGAAAGTGCATCTGGCTTTAATGACTCGGTCCAACCTGAAATCTTACGTTATAAAAAAGGTGTCGACCTCTTCAAACGAATGAGTCCACATCATAAGGAGGTGAGCATTGTTATCCCAGGGTAGCAGCCTTACATGGCGCCGAAGAAACCAGAATTACCTCGGTCAGCCGCCACTCGCTGCAGCCTGCCTGCCCGGTGTCACCCAACGCTCTGGGAAATCGCTACGCCGTGACGACGTTCTTCCGCCGTCTGTACCTTGTCGTTGCCCACGGCGACAAAAGGCACCATTGACAATATATGTACAGATAGAGGCCAATTTCGGGATTAAGGTGGGGCTTACAGATGATAGGAAACAAGAGCGGGCAGGGAGCAGTTTAAGATGCTTATCGGATCACTATGGTAAATAATCCTTTATTTATTTTTTACTTACTTACCCCACTACAAAATATTAAGGCTCCGTGTTTTAAATACAAACAAAAAAAAACTGCACTGTTATCAAATTCAATCATTGAAATGAAAACTCTAAAAAATATGCTGGAATGGTAATAATTGTGATAATTATTAGGATTATTCTCACACCCCCTTTCCAGACGATGGATGGAAGGTGGACAGATGAATTATTAATGCTTTTAGTGATATATTAATATATTATTCATGGTGTTTATTCATTTAGTTTTTTTCCACGTCACTCGCAGGTTTCAGAAAGGACTCTATGATGGTTCTAGGAATGACTGTGATTATTCTGACTCATCATGTGGCAGTGGCGGGATGTGAAACTTACAGTCGCCCTGGATCATCTACACGCGTCACAGACATAATGCACTCGGTCAGCACAGAAAGACTGTGAACACCCTATATCTGTTATCCTACAAACGAGAACCGGAGATGCAAGTTTGGATGTCCTTGGCATGGATGTGGCTGCTCCCTGGGAGGTAGCAGGCAGTACAGTGAGGCATGTGAGGCAGGGACCACACAATGGGGTACGAGAGGCCATCTAAGACACTGAGGAGCAACTAACCTGAGACTGATATAGCAAGAGGAAAGCATCTTCTCTGCTGTCTTCTCCTGGCACATCCTGGTGAAATCCCACAAGACTATTGATTGGTATTAAAAAAGGCTAAAAGTCCATCCATCCATCCATCCATCCATTATCTATACCGCTTTACCCATCTGGGTCACGGGGAAGCTGGAGCCAATCCCAGCATCATCAGAGGAGAGGCGGGGTACACCCTGGGCAGGCTGCCAGTCAGGCTAAAAGTCGTGTGTTTATTTACACATCCACTAGGTGGGACAGAGTCATATGAATAGATCACTTTCCCTTGCAGATATATAATCGATGGAAAAGAATGGCGACATATTGCAGACGATGAAAGTGCTCAGGATAGGGAATAGGGTTGCAAAGGGGAGGTGAATTTCCAGAAACTTTACAGAAACTTTCCATTTCATGGGAAGTTAAGACAAGGAATTTTGGAAATATTCCAAAATTGGAAATATACCGGGAATATATGGAATTAACAGTAAATTTGCCGAATTTTGCAACCCTAATAGAGAAACGGTTATTAGCTTACAGATCGTAGCCAGACCCAGACGGCAAGTTTGTGATGGAATATGTGGTTTGATGATCTGCTGTTATGTCAGGTGTGTAAATGCCTTCCCTCAGTCCCCTGCCACCAGCATCTGAATGCCCTGACAAAGATGTCTCACCCTCAGGCGTTTTCCTGCACAATTGTGTCATTTTTATCTACTTTGTCATTGATATATGTATGGTCTTTGATTCCCTTGAAAAAATGACAGTAAATCACTGCAGAATGCTTTGTGATGAACTTGCCTGTAAAATGAGTTTAAATAAAATGTGATGGATTGCATCTTCCCACGAATGGATTTTTGAATCCATATTGGATGGGGTTTTTAGAGGTGCAGTTCACACTGTCCCCCAGCAGGGGGAATAGGTCGGAAAACGAATTTGGAAGCCACGTATCTGGCAAGTCATAGTTGCTGGCCTGTGCCCAGAGACCACGATCTGCGTAGATAGCCGGCAGCTGATTGGTTGCTTCCAGGGGGTTTACCTATTTTTACGTCTTGCTGCATTCACAACGTGGAAATGGAGTGTGGGATCTTCCGTAATATAAACTAGGCTTATTTCAGGCTGGAGCGTGTGTGTGTCTGTGTGTGTCTGTGTGTGTCTGTCTGTGTGTCTGTGACTGCATGTGTCTGTCTTTGTCTGTCTGTCTGTGTGTCTCTGTCTGTGTTTCTGTCTGTGTATGTATGTGTGTCTGTCTGTCTTTGTGTGCCTCTGTGGGCCTGAGCAGGTAAAAATATGCAAATTAAACATTCTTAAACATGCAAAACCTCCGGCAGCGCTAAAGTTATTCTGCTAAGCTGGGGTTTTTGTTTACTGATTTATTTCATTGTTGTAAATACATTTCTGATATCTCCCCGTGCTTTGGCACCTCTGGTGAAGACATTCGACTTTTCCTCCTCCTAGAGAATGTCTTCTGGGTTTGTCTGTGGAATCGTGACGTGTCTGTGCTGCCCCAACCCGTCTCCAAACACTGCTGCCGTGGGGGGGGGGGGGGGGGGGGGGGGGGGGGGGGGGGGGGGGGGGGGGGGGGGGGGGGGGGGGGGGGGGG